>JAJOOE010002329.1:0-17950 GCA_036250405.1 Solanum raphanifolium
GACAAAGTGGCTAAGGCATCTGCGAATTCATTTTGGATCCTTGGCACATGTTTGAATTCTGCCTTGATGAACCTTTTGCACAACCTGTGCACGCACTCCAAGTATGGTAACAACTTTCGATTCTTGGTAGCCCATTCACCTCGAACCTGATGAATTAATAGGTCTAAATCTCCTATTATTAGCATTTCCTGGACATCCAAGTCAATAGCGCGTCGGAGCCCTAATCTGCAAGCTTCATATTCAGCCATATTGTTTGAGCAAAGGAACCTGAGTTTGTCTGATACCGGATAATGTTGCCCAGTTGGTGAGATCAGAACAGCTCCGATGCCGGATCCGCTCAAATTCTTGGCTCCATCAAAGAACATTCTCCATCCATCATATTCTTCAGAAATGTCTTCCCCTACAAAAGCTACTTCTTCATCTGGAAAGTAGGTCTTCAACGGTCTGTAATCATCATCTACAGGGTTCTCCGCCATATGATCTGCTAATGCCTGTGCCTTTACTGCCTTTTGTGTAACATATACTATGTCAAACTCACTCAGTAATATCTGCCATTTAGCCAGTTTACCTGTAGGCATGGGCTTTTGAAAGATATACTTCAGAGGATCCATCCTTGAAATCAGGTAAGTAGTGTGCGAGGAGAGGTAGTGTCGCAGCTTCTGGGCGACCCATGTTAAAGCACAGCAAGTACGTTCCAATAGAGAATATCGAGCCTCATATGATGTAAACTTCTTGCTCATGTAATATATTGCCTGCTCCCTCTTTCCAGTCTCATCATGTTGCCCCAAAATGCAGCTGAAAGCATTATCCAACACTGATATGTATAACAACAATGGTCTACCAGATTCTGGTGGAACCAACACAGGTGGGTTGGACAAGTAATCTTTGATTTTGTCAAAAGCTTGTTGACATTCGTCTGTCCATTTCACCGCAGCATCCTTCTTCAACAGCTTGAAGATAGGCTCACAGATGACAGTAGACTAGGCTATGAAACGACTGATGTAATTGAGTCATCCCAAGAAACTCATTACCTCCTTCTTACTCTTCGGCGGCGGTAAATCACGAATGACTTTGATTTTTGATGGATCCAATTCTATACCCCGGCGGCTGACAATGAAACCCAGAAGCTTTCCAGCAGGAACCCCAAAGACACATTTTGCAGGATTCAACTTCAAGTTATACTTGCGTAGTCTGGCAAAGAACTTTCGAAGATCATCCAGATGATTTGAACCCTTCTTTGATTTGATGATGACATCATCCACGTAAACTTCAATTTCCTTGTGGATCATGTCGTGAAACAAGGTGGTCATTGCCCTCATGTATGTAGCCCCATCATTCTTTAATCCGAAAGGCATTACCTTGTAGTTGTAAACGCCCCACAGTGTGATGAATGCAGTTTTCTCAGCATCGTCCTTGTGCATCTTAATTTGATGATATCCGGCAAAGCAATCCACGAACGATTGTGTTTCATTCTTAGCACAGTTATCAATCAAGATGTGTATGTTGGGCAATGGAAAATTATCTTTGGGACTGGCTTTATTGACATCCCGATAATCCACACAAACTCTAACCTTTTCATCTTTCTTGGGCACTGGAACAACATTTGCAAGCCAGGTCGGGTACTCCGTCACTTGAAGGACTCCAGCATCTAATTGCTTTGATATTTCTTCCTTGATTTTCAAACTTAACTCAGGCTTGTATTTTCTCAGCTTCTGCTTCACAGGAGGACATGCTGGATCAGTGGGCAATCGATGAGCTACGATTGAAGTGCTTAACCCTGTCATGTCTGCATAGGACCAGGCAAATATATCCTTATTCTCCATGAGACACTCTGTATACTCTTTCTTGTCATCTTCTGTCATATGGATGCTTACTCGGGTCTCTTGTGCCACTTTTGAATTTCCCAGATTTACCACCTCTGTTTCCACTAGATTCGGGTTAGGCTTTTCCTCGAATTCCTCAACCTTTCTGATTAACTCTTCAGGGACCTCACTTTCTTCTACTTCCTCTAAGTCATTAACGTTAAGCTGTGCAATCTCATTATATGCCATAGTCTCAGATTCAACATTTTTATAACAGATTTTGCTGGAAGAAAGAATAACACACAAATAAATATAGGATATTAAATAGATGGGAAAAATAACTTTATTTATTAAAACTCAAGAGTTTCATAAAACTAGCATTTGAAAACAATAACAGAGAACTGGAATTTAAAAATTGTCTATTGATAACTTTTTAAAAATTTGATATGAAACTTCTTCCAAAGCTACCCAGATGCCCGACGAGGTCTGGATGGAGTTGAGGTCCAAATGCTGATGCTGATCTTCGTTTCACTGCTTTCTCTAGGGTCCCCTTTCTCCTCCTCGTTGATCACGACATTGCAACCTTTTCCTTCCTCCTTGGTCAGAGATAAACCCTGCATGTCTTCCAGAAGCTCATCAATGATACCTCCCATGAAACTCGCTGATCGGAATGATTGGTGCAACGGTGGTATCGGTTTCCTTAATGGATAGTAGTACCCATCTCTAGGTGGTTGCCAATCAAGCCACTCCTCAGTAGTATATTTATATCCCAGGCCAAAAGTGGTTGAATGACGAACATGTTGTATAGGTTCAACTATTCCTTGCAAATTAGCTCCCAAACCTTTCCCGAGTTCGAAACCAAACCAGGCCATCATATCTATGATCTTCTGATTGAACCATGGTTGCACTTCAATGTTGCCAACAAGCTCAACTGTATGGTACCTCTCACCGTCTAGATGACCCCTTCCTTCTATAGCATATATGGGATGACCTCTTTCCCCATGAACTATAACTTCTTCATGGTCCCATTCAAACTTCAAGCATTGATGAAGAGTAGAGGGAACCGCTCCAGCCATATGAATCCAAGGACGACCCAGCAATAGGTTGTATGATGATGGAATGTCCAAAACCTGGAAAGGTATCGGGAAAGTAGCAGGACCAATTAGCATGTCTAAGGTTATTTCCCCAATAGTACCCCTCTGAGAGCCATCAAATGCTCTCACATTCATCTTCCAAGTTTGGATCTTTAAACTATCCATGCCCAACCTTGTCAACGTGCCTAGAGGGAAAATATTCAAACCAGATCCAGAATCGACCAAAGCTTTGGTGATGATCTTGTCCTGATATTGAGTTGAAATGTACAAAGCCTTGTTGTGGGTTGTTCCTTCAATTGGAAACTCGTCTTCGTGAAAAGATATTCGGTATGCCTCAAAAATCTGCCCGACCATTTGGGCCACCTCTCCATGGGTGATGCTAGATGGGACATAGGCTTTACCCAGGACCTTCAATAGAGCGTTCCGATGAGTTTCAGAAGATTGCAGCAATGAAAAGATTGATATTTGGGACTGTGTTTTACTCAATTGCTCAACAATAGAGTACTCTTTTGCCTGCACCTTCTTCCAAATACCTTGATCTTCAAGTTCTACAATTGGTGCCTTGGACTTGCTGGAGCTACCCTGAACCAAACTTTCGGAAGTGTAAATTCTTTCGGATCTAGTCACTCCTGCTGCAGTGTCTGCTTCTTCCACTTTCGTCTTTCCCTTTCCATAATCCCATGGGACAGCATGGGTATCAAACTGGGGAGAAGGATGAGCTCTGAGGACGCTGAATGGGGGCTTGGGCAGGGCAACCTCAACCTCAAACGGAGCACGCCTTTGCACTACCATTGGAGTCTGGGTGGTAGCAGTCATTGCTTCTTCTGGCTCAAGTACCCAAATGGATTTCTCCCAATCCGAGGTATCCTCGACTTCTACCATGTTGACCTGATGGTTAGGTAGAGGGTTATTTGCAACATTCGATGTCAGATCCTTGAGTTGGATGGCCTTAGTATCAATCAACATTTGAACCTTATCTTTCAGGGCTCTACAAACTTCGGTAGTATGACCTTTCATCCCAGAATGGTAGGCACAAACCTTGTTAGGGTCATACCATTTTGTGCGGACATCCACAAGCAATGCAGGAACGGGGGTGACATAGCCAGCCTCTTTCAGTCTCTCATAAAGCTGGGCTATGGGCTCAGCCAGAGGGGTATAGTTCTTTGCAGGTTTTCTTTCATATGGAGGTCTGTTGTGGTAGTTTGGTGTTTGAGTAGGTGGTGGGGTTTGGAAGTATGTTGGCTGGGCATTATAGACAAGGTATGAAGCTTGCTGATATTGAAGAGGGGCATTTTGGTAATATACTGGTATAGGGTTGGGAGATATAGGTGGTGGAGCTGAAGGATATGGAGTTTGGGGATATGGAGATGGAGGTGGGGTTGTTGATTGGTATTTATAAGGGGTTCTGGTCCCTCAGCCATCATGACTGAACCTGTTTTCTTTCGATTTTTTGTCATTCCTCCGGATTGCAGAGCTTTGTTGGTGGCTTGCAGGGCCTCCAGATTGATGATAGTCCCATTTTTTATGCCTTCTTCGATTCTTTCGCCTAATTTGATAATTTCAGCGAAGCTCTTCTCAGCTACCAGCATCATCCTATCATAATATTGTGGTTCTTGGGCACGGATGAAGTAGTCTTTCATCTGAGATTCTTCCATGGGAGGTCTGGCCCTAGCCGCCTCAGACCTCCATCTTATCGCATAATCCCTGAAAGATTCACTGGGCTTTTTCTTCAGGTTTTGGATGTAGAACCAATCAGGTGCATTTTCTACATTAAATCCAAACCTGTTCATGAAGTCTGTTGCCATGTCTACCCACTCATCCCATTTTCGAGGGTCTTGTTCAATATACCAGGATAGAGCCTCTCCAGTAAGACTCCTCATAAACAACTTCATGAGTATCCTCTCATCTCTCCCCACCCCTACAAGCTTGTCACAGTACATTCGCAGGTGGGCTTTGGGATCTCCAATGCCATTAAACAGTTCAAACTTTGGAAGCTTGTATCCTTCATGTAGTTCCACGTCGAGGTGTATACACAAATCCTCATAGCTTAGTCCTCCCAACCTCTTGCTTCCCTCCACATGTTGCACCCTATTGGCCAAGCTATCTAATCTCTCAGTCAAGTTTTTTATCAGAATGTCTTTTTGGGAGGACTCTGATTCATGGTAGTTATGGGTCACGGGAGTGGTTTCCACATATATGGGGTTGAGGTTGTTATTTCTGGGGGTGTATGAAGGGTTCACATTTGGATTTGGTTCTGGAATGGTTGGCTTAGTTTGTTGGTGGTAGTGGTAAAATGGGATTTGGGTATTTTGGGCATGAAGTGGTGGAAAGATATTTGGATGAGTGGGTTCAGGTCGGGATACATTGGTTGGAGGATTGTTTGGTTAGAGTGAGGAGGATTGTCTATATTTTTGCCAAACTGGGTTCCGAGAGAAATAGACAACCTGGCCAAATCACGCATATGTGCTACTTCTTCTTTCAAATCTAAAATCTTGCGCTCAAGCCTAAGGACGAGGTCACTTGGAAGTTGTCCTCCCTCAGAAGTTTCTACTCTTTCGTTGCTACTGTTGTTGTCAACCATTTTACCCTTGTCTGTTCTTTGAGGAGGAGGAGAAGAGGGGGTCCCTTTCGATCGTGTATGTGCCAGAATGAAGAACAGATCAACCTTAGGAATGGGAAAAACAATAGAATCAATAGAAAACAGTGTTAGAGGATTAGAGCAAATAATAATAACAACACATTGTTTGAAATAAGCGCCCTAGATGCAAGGGACCTCGTTGAGCCAGAGGTAGGCTTAAGACGACATATAAGTGATGCATAATGATTAATTCGAGCCTTATTTGCCAATAGAAGTTTAGAGTTAGAGAAATAAAAACGATCTTCATATATTGAAATATTTCAATTTATTACATCAGACTAAAGTAAAACTTTAAATAAACTAAAGGGCTAGGGATAACATGGGGGAAATAAAATCCTAAAAAGAAACAAGGTCAATGCTGGTCTCCAATGTTAGGCACAATCTGCTGCCTCATTTCTGGAGTGATCTCATAGTCGCGATTGAGGAGGTTGCGAGCCCATCTTCTTTCCATTTCATCACCAAAACCTAGAAGGCCTTCTTCGCTCAAATCCACATGCTCTGCGTCTTCCAAAAGCCACACATAGTACTCTGGTGTGCAGAAGGGTCTATGCTCTCGAACATCAATAGTTACTACTCTTTCCCACTTTCGCAGTATGGTGCCCACTTGTGGTATTTCTTGCCCAAAGTCATACCCATATTGGCCCATATGGGATCGCAAAGGTATCATTTGGATTTGACCAAACTGTCGGAGTACTCGAAGTGGTGCATATGGTTGAACGCCATTTAACCCAATAAGCTCGATAAAGTGGAGCTCATTACCTCTTATAATGACACGACGGGGCTTCAACCAATAGTATTTCCATTGAATGTTGATGGCTGAACGTCCTCTCAAGTACACAAACCAGTCCTCCGTTCCCACAGGAGAAACAAAATATTTCATCCTTGAGGTATGATTGATGATTTTATTTCCCATAGTCCCTCTAACAATGTCTACCGAATTAGCCCTTTGGTAGAAATGCTCAACAGCCCAGAGTTGCAGTAGAAAATTACACCCCTCGAAATACCTTTTGCCTTTGGTACACTTGGTCAGTGCCCTTATAATTTCTGTCAGTATCATGGGAACTATAGTCTTTCCGCCTTGAGCCATCATACAGACCACATAACTTAAGCTAGTGTGTATTTTTCCTTCTTCTCTAGGAAAAACTAATGAACCCAACAGTGCGACAGCGAAAGCATTAAGACGGTATATTTCCCACTTTGCAGGAGAGCAAGCAAATTCTCTATGGAAGTTTTCATGGCCTTCTTCGTCTCCAAAACGTAAGTATAGAAACTCTAAAGAAATCCATCCTTCTTTCAGACAAAGCAAACTCGGATTATGACGCATGCCCATTTGTTTCAGGAAGGACCTTGGAGTTGGCTTGTGTGGCACAATCATTTCACGATCTTTGTAAGGGAGACCAAGAAACCCACCAATCTCTTCAATTGTCGGGGTTAGTTCAAAGTCCCTAAATTTGAACACTAGCCTCTCAGAATCCCAAAACTTTAACAGTGCCTTGATCAAGTGACGGTCTGACTCGATGGAGATTAAAGCAGTAAGGCCACTTAGTAGTTCGTTTGCCTCCAACTCTCGATTCCTTTCAATATCCTTCCACCAGACCTTCAAGGTAGGATTCACTTTGACTACCATTTGCGTGTTTGGAAAGTGAGGATATGTTATGACTCTGCAAGAAAACAACAAACAAAATCTAAACTCCATATTGGCAAATTTGGCTTAATTTAATTATTATGACCACATTAACACATAAGTATGCAATTTGTCTAAAGGGTGTTGGGGCCCTTTAGACAATAAGGTGGCTACTAATTATGTGGATTAACACCAAGGGTCAAACCACCTAGGGTTTATGCATCATGTATGACCTAATCAAGATTTCTAAGAGTTGGCTTGACACAGACTTGAAAGTGATTCTATGCGAGAAGGCTCGTGGTTTCACGGTAGTAAAATTATCCGTTCCGTCCACGCATATGCCGACTCTCTATAATTGGGTATTTGAAGAGAATTGGAGTAGTTGTGAGAGGTGCAAAGGCACAACATCACGGTAAAAAATATAAATAAAAAAAAAGAGGGTCCCAATTGGGGGAAGTATGAGCGGAATGCCAGTTATCAAAGCAGTAACATTTAGCACTTAGATGAAAAACAGTAACACATAAACAGTTTTTTATGAAAAGCGGTAAATAAGCAAGTAAGTAAATATATGCATAAATAAAAAAGAAATGAATATACAAACATTGAATAATCAAGCAAATAAGGGAAAAGGGGAAAGGGCGAAACATGGAAATAAACAATAAGGGAGAGGGAAAAAGGTGAAACATGGAAATAAACATATAAGGAAAAAGGGAAAGGGGTGGGACATGGAAAATATATAATAAATAAGGAAACAAATGATAACTAAACATGGTAATCAACTAAACAATAATGAAATAACCAAATAAAGTAAACCCCACATAAATCAAATGAAACACGTAATGGTTAGAACCTAATATCCCCAGCTGAGTCGTCATTCTGTCGCGCCTCGTTTTTCTCAAAACGAGTTTTGGTGCACGACCTAACAACTCTTTTAAGCTTTGGAGGAATGAAGAGTCGCCACCTAACGAATTAAGGCGCGTTAGGGCACCTATCTAACCTAACTAATTCTAGCTAAGGTCAACGAACCAGAGATCGAGTAAGGGTTCAAATTACCTCGAGGTCCACAAATGTGGGTCCCGACCGTATCTCATGCAATTTATGTGGGGGTTACAAGTAGCAATTATGGTCACTTCATTTATTATTTATTTGGTTAGCATGATTACTAAGTGATAAATAATATTAAACAATTAAGGCCACTTCAATTATTTATTTAATTAATTAAGCATGCGAAAACTAGGTGATGTAATAAACGAGAAATAAATATTTAAACAATTAATAAAAGAGGAGCGAGGAGACAGAAATTGCACAATCAAATAGAATAAACAATTTTCTTATATTTTTATTTAAGCTACCCCAAACAAAATATACTAATAAACAAATAAAGAGACAAAGAAAAGGGAGACTCTGAAGGACTTTAGGATCAGCACTCGACTTCTCTTTATTTCGGTCGGTTTCTCGTAGGGATAGACAAAAACCAAGGTTTGTCATTTAGACCGAGTCGATGTCATCATCTCCATAGGGCCTAAACTACCCCTACCCCACCACCATATGCTTTTCGTCTCTAAGAGGTGCCTAGCGTCCCCGCTTAAGGTCCAAGAGGCATCGGACTACTATTATGGTGGATCTAGACAAACAAAATATAATAGGCCCACCTAAACACCAAGTCAAACAAATAGGACTTTCATTTAGCACGTAAAATCTCAAGTTGGCCTCTAGATTTTATTTATCATGCTAGCAAACACAAATAAAGTGAAGGTTGTGTGCTAAGTGCATGCAAACAAGCATAGCAATACATATAAACGAGCGGCGAGCAACACAACAGTATGACAATTAATTAATGAAAGGGCAAGTAGTTATGAAGTAAGGCAGATTTTAGTTGTAAACTGATTTATTTATTAATAAAGCATGGAGAAATTATTAATTAGTTGATTAAAATGGCAAGACAATAATGCAGAAAATATTTTGGGCAGGATTTTACTAGGACAACAAACTTTAAGGTAGCAAATTATGCAGAAAAATAACATATTAATGCAGTAGCGGAAATACTATTATATATATATATATTTTTTTTTTTTAAGTGGCAATCAGTTTAATAGATGCAAAAATTAATGAGTAGCTAATTCTAAGTGGCAAATTATGATGCCGAGGCTAATATTTTAAAACAAAATTGAATTAGGGTAGCAAGTAGCAGATGCAATAAATTATTAGCTGATTTTATCCGAGCAGATTAGTTTAAACAGAAATATATGGGCAGAAAAGCAATAGCCGATTATCAATGTTTATTCTGAATGGCCAGAAAACAATTATGCCATTGAACAGTGACAAAAATTTATAACGAAATGCTATTTAGTTAATTAACATGCTGAAAATCGGATTTATAAACCTATACATGATTTCTAAGTGATTAAAAATTAAAAAAAATTGCATAGTACCTATAGGCATACTACTTTAAATAAATCAAATCTACAATCTACATGCATAGTTCCTAAGTGATTAGCACTGCATTTTATCAGTAATTTAAGATTTGATTAAAACTTGATTAATAAACTAAGGAAGCTTAGGTTGTTAAACATGCTGAAACTTAGTTGATTTTGCTTGAGTGACAAAAATAATTGCATTACAGAAATTTATTCAACAGTAGGCAGCAAACAAGCATGTCAGATTTGTTTCAATTTTAACATGCTGAAAATATTATTAGCAGATTAATTAGAAATTAATATTAAATAGCAGGCTTGAGTTACTGAACATATATTATTTAGACATCAATTTTATTAGTTAAATTCTATGGACATGATTTCTAAGTGAATATGCTGAAGTTAATTACTGATTCTATAGGCATACTTTCTATATAAAGATATAATAATATTCAAAAACCTATAGGCATGATTATCTAGACACCAAATAACATATAAAATAACACTTATTATTATGAGCATGATTTCTACATGAACAAGTTGAAAAGTTATTGACATATGAAGGGTTACAGACAGCTGACTGATTAATTGACACTGTGAAATTAATGTAACTTGGTTTTAACATGCAAAAGTTATTAGACTCAAGTTATTTTAAAATTCATGAACATACTTAAAAGTTACTAAAATAAAAATTATTAGGCATGCTAAAAGTAAAGATAGTCATAGATCTCTACATGCATTATTACATAAGCACACTGCCCGATCGTGAATTTCATGTGCTAATCTATGTTAGATTAAAGGCAAAACAAAATTTCAGGCGAACAAAGGCTTGAGATTAGATCGATTATTATAACACAATTACTGACTTTAGCTAAGCGATATAGACAGATTTTTATGACAATCACACATATAAAAAGAATGAAATAAAAGACACAATTAGCACGTATACCCCTCCCCACTTTAGGCCGTCCCCTAAATTATATCATATATAGGGTTTAGAGAGTTATACAAAATATTACAAACCCTGAACAAAAGCGAATTGTAAACGACATGATACAAGCCGAAAATAAACTACTAAACAAAATGGCTTATATTCGGTATCCCGCCTTAAGCGACTCTTTCATTCTTGAACTTGAGTTCACAACCTGTTAAATAGAATAATACCAAACACAATATCATAGTATAATAATAACCATATAGAAACGTAACAAATATTCACCACAAACACACGAGTTTCAAACGAATCATAGAACACATAAGAACACACATTAACAAGGAAGGGATAAGGAGACTAACCCGGATGCTTCTTTTTTTTATTTATTTATTTCGAACACACCACAATATTCACAATTAATAATGCAGTACGAAATTTAAACTAATGAAGAAGAACTAACCTAGTATGCGGAAAATTATTATCAGCAATGAAGTCAACCTAATTCGATACTCGACCCGAACACAGCAAAACCGAATAGAGAAGCACTTCTTAGAATGTTCACCGGATTTTATTTTTTAGAGCAGAGAGTATTATATATTTTCTTAGTATTTTAGTATGAGCAAAGTCGGGGTCCCCAAAACAATGAAAGAGAGTCTTGCTTATATACTAAGTGAGGGGCACAATTAGAAGGAAAGAATCAATTTTTGGGTTCCATAAATAATATCTCCTTATAAAAAAGGGATAGTCCAATCAACAATATTAATTTATATTTTACCAAATATGAAAACATGCCAGAGATCCACTTACCATAATTAAAAGTTAATAGCGGACTATGAAGAAGTGTTATACGTAACCAGACACAATGAAATAATTATTTTAAGGAAAAGGAAATCAATTAAGGGCAGCCAATTAAATTCATCAAATGAGCAAAAGTCAGTCAGTAATATTCTCGAACCAAATTATAGCAACTTACTATAATATGAGACATGCCAGCATCTATCCAAATTTTAAGAAGAGGTCAATAAAATATTTTCCAAATAAGAGTATAACTATCAAGCAATTTCCTACCTATATTGAATATAGTCTTACCAAAAAAAAAAAAAACACGTAAGGTTCTGCACAACTTATATAAGGTAACGAATCAATTAAAAGTAAGCCAAAATAATAATAACCTCTACAATTCAATACTGTCCTGGTAAATACATTTTATTGTACCATATACAGGACAAGGCTGTTATTTCAAATTAGAAGAGAGGTAAATATGACACAAATTTACTAACATATCACGCAATTTTCCTTGATCAAAGCATTTACCACAATTAATTCCCCTACCATAAGTCAAAACACAGGGAATAAAGATCCGAACTTACCATAAATGAACCTGAAATTGAGTATTTCAATTAGTCGAAATGAGCCTAGAACATAATTGAGCTAAGTACTCAATCCGCTATTTCAAGGGCGGAATCAATTAAGACAACGTAATAAGTTCACAAAATTCAGCAAAAAACACAATTATGGAGTAATTATATGCTAACAGGGTAGTAGTTTTTTTTTTTTTTTTTGCAGTCGGCAAGGACAAAAGAGAATCAAATAGCAGTTGATAATCATCTTTTATGACTAGCATGACTTAAAAGAACAGAGGAGCAGAGTGATGAAAACATTGAACTCTAACGGTGCTTATTAGCAAATTGCAGCACCTCCATATCAAAATATGCTCAGACTTAAATCACTAAACAGATCAATAATAGCTTAGCTAAATTATGACATTATGCATTTTCCAAACAAAATGAAAAGACTAGTAGCAATTTGGTGAGAAGAAACATACCCGGACATGTCTAAAATTTGAGTAATTTGTCGGGGCTCTTAGCTTGCTTACTTGTTATTGTAATTGCTGGTCGAAGCTCGATTCTCCGGAGAAGAAGGCGACTGCACAACTACTGTTATTGTCATTCACCGGAGTCAATGGCCTCGCATGGTTGCTGAGCTCTCGCTGGTTGCTGGAGTTGTTGTCGACTGTTGCTGGTTTCTTACCGGTGGCTGGGCCTGGTGGCTGCTGGACAGAAAAGGAGAAAGAGCGAAGGGAGGAGAAAAGAAGAGGCGCAAAGGGAGAGAGAGAGAGCGCCGGAGAGGGACGGAGAGGAGCAGCTACCAGTTGCTCGGAGCTTGCTGGCCGGAGCAATATGAGGGAGAGAGGGGAGGCGGCTGCCTTAGAGAGAGGGAGAGGATGAGTGAATGAAAGTTAGGGTTTTAGTCTCTTTTGGTTAAAATAGGAAAGAGACCAAAGAACTGATCTCATCCGTGGGATTATTTTAAGATGAGAGGTCCAGATTAAAAGGAGATATTGACGGTTAGGATTAAAAGATTTCATGACTTGGATTAGATTAAAAAATGGCTAGAATTGGAATAGACAAATGGCTATATTTGAAATAAAGGGCTAGAATTGAAAGGTTGTTATAATTGCAATTCAATTGGAATTGAAGAGGCTAGAATTAAAAGGAATTAGAATAAAATAGACTAAGAGTTAAATGATTTAGAGGAAATATAAGGAAAATGCCATTCAATTAATAATATACTACACATGTTGAAATATTTTTATATAATTAAACACATCTAAGATTTTAAGTGATTATTTTGAGTTTAACTATAATTTTAAAATATTTTAACAGCATTTACAATAATTTTTTATAAAGTATGCATACTAAATATATAATTTTTTAGACAAAATCAATTAAAATTCTAAACTCGAAATATATTTTTAAAAACACGTATTTAATCAAATAGCATTCCAAAAAGGTTAAAGGTCGGTCAAAATTGGGTGTCAACAGCTGCCCCTTGGTTGCTTGAGAATGAAGGATGAATTGTCGGGCAACCAACATTGACTTAGTAGCCGATTTTATCCGACTGACGAGAGATGTTAGTGGGATCAATTGAAATGACATAGAGTTGAAAAAGGGTACGACCGAGACTTTGGTATTAAGCCGCCTACATATCTCTGGTTATACGAGAATAAGGTCGTGTGTAGTTCTAGACTTAGGAGCAGACGAAACTCCTAAGAATTGAAAAAGCGATACGGCTTTCGAACGGGAACAATATTAGCTTTGAATGGATAAGATTAGTGTAGCGAGAAAGACATGACAGAGAGATTTCTCGTTTAAGGGCAAAGGAGCTAATGAGAAGGGGTAACTAATATGAGTAGCCAAGGGTTAAATGAAAAAACGATAATACGAGTAGCAAAGAATTTGATAGGGCTTTTTGTTGCGATGGATGTTAGTATGATAATTTTAGCCGAGGTAAAATGTCTTATTTGCAAAAATGTTAGTTTCTTGCAAATCTGTAGCTTGTAATATGATTAGAGCAAGTATATCAAACAAACGATAAAGGTAAACATGATGCAATTTCCCATATCGACGATGATGTTTGCCATAAGACTATGAAAATGATGTCTTAGGCCATGGTGTCTAGGGCCATGATATGCAAAAATTATATCCTCAGGTCATGAAAATGTTGTCTGCGGGCCATGAAAAATGATGCCTTTAGACTATGACACATTTGGATCATGATAAGCAGAAAGTAAATCCTTAGGCCATGATATGATGTCCGCAGGCCATGAAAAGGATGCCTTTAGACCATGACGCCTTAGGAATATGAGTAATGAGTAAAGAAAGCGTATCTGTAATTCGGGCATCTGTTGACACTTGTAGCTTGTTTTGAGTTTATTCGGACGTATGCAATTCTTGAGCACAATCCAATCTCGGGCACATGCAATTCGGGCTCATGTGATGACATAATTCTCGAGCACATGCAATATCAGGCACAATGCAATCTCGGGCTCAATGCAATCTCGGGCACAATGCAATCTCGGGCACAATGCAATATCGGGCACATGCAATTCGGGCTCAATGCAATGATGTAATTCTCGGGCACATGCAATATCGGGCACAATGCAATCTCGGGCCCAATGCAATCTCGGGCTCAATGCAATCTCGGGCACAATGCAATCTTTGGGCACATGCAATATCGGGCACTATGCAATTCTCGGGCACGATGCAATTTTCGGGCACATGCAATATCGGGCACATGCAATATCGGGCACGATGTAATCTTCGAGCACATGCAATATCGGGCACAATGCAATCTTGGGCAAATGCAAATGATGTAATTCTCGGGCACATGTAATTCGGGCACTATGCAATCTCGGGCTCAATGCGGTCTTCGGGCACATGCAGTCATCGGGCACAATGCAATCTTCGGGCTCGTGCGATATCGGGCACATGTAATTTTCGGGCATAATATAGTTTTCGGGCTCATGCGCTAAATTGCTTGAAGGCATAAACCTTCGCCTTTTAAATGGATTAAGTATCATTTGTTGGCGAATTCAGAATATTGTAGCTTTGACCCTTCATCCATTGATCGGCGATTGTCGGGCTCAAGATAATTTGGTCCCTCATCATGTCGGGAGGATAGTATGCCTTTTGATTGGCGATTTATAGTAGCTTGATCATCATGGTGCTGCTGATCGGTGATTGTCGGACTCAATATAAAGCTTGGTCCTTCTGCCAGATTGGAAGGATAATGTGCCATTTAGTAGCGATTCGTCAAGCTAAATAGCGGTCAGACGATGTTGAGTTGTCTGTTGTATCTGTCCCTGTCTTTCCTGTATTCAAAGAAAAATTGTGAGTTTAAAAATGGGCGGAGGTTGATCTGCTCCGACCGATGCTCCATTTGGCTTGCCATCCAGACCTTTCCGGGCATTTTCTTTGAAGAGAAATGTAAAATAGAAGGAGAGAGAGTTTTTCAAAAAAGCTTTTGAAAATATTAAATTGTAAAAAGTAATGTTGAATCTTTGACCATGGCATAGTTTGAGACTTTACAACATCTGACTCGGTAGCAATTCTGTTATCTGATCTCTGTTGAAGAATATAGCTTGATTGCTGTGAATTTTTGAGATACTCTCAAAAATTTTGCCCCAGTTACTAATTTGTACATAAATGCTCGTTTGAAGGAATTTTTGAGACCCTCTCAAAAATTCTGCCCAGTTACTGATTTGTGAAAAAACATGCCTTTGATGGAATTTTTGAGTTCCTCTCAAAAATTCTGCCCCAGTATCGTGATTTGCAAGAAGATATCCTTTTGATGGAATTTTTTAGACCCTCTCAAAAATTCTGTCCCAGTTACACAGATAAAAGGGAAAAATAAATTTTATTATGATAAGACCGAACTCCATAGGAGCGCCTACGTATCCCCTCTGAAACGGGAATCAGGTCTGACGTAGTTCCAAATACAGAGTAAGAGAGCATGAAATGAACTTAGATGTAATATCTCTTCACAGCATCTGAGTTAATAGGTTTGGGCCAAACTTCTCCATCTATTTTTGCAAGTATGAGGGCTCCGCCTGTCAATACCCGAGAGACTATGTATGGACCTTGCCAGTTTGGTGAGAATTTACCCTTTGCTTCATCTTGATTTGGGAAAATCCGCTTCAAAACCAGTTGCCCAGGTGAGAAGTGTCTAGGTCTAACCTTCTTGTTGAACGCTCTGGCCATTCTATTTTGATAAAGTTGACCATGACAAATGGCATTAATTCTTCTTCCATCTATTAATGTCAGATTCTCCGCCCTAACTTGTATCCATTTAGCATCACTCAACTCTGCTTCCTGAATAATTCTTAGAGACGGTACCTCTACTTCAGCAGGTATCACAGCTTCATTACCATATACTAGAAAATAAGTCATAGCCCTAGTAGAAGTTCTGATGGTGGTACGATATCCTAACAATGCGAATGGTAGCTTTTCATGCCAGTGTCTGTGATTGTTGATCATTTTGCGCAATATCCTCTTGATGTTCTTGTTTGCAGCCTCAACAGCTCAATTCATTTGTGGTCTATATGCTGTAGAATTTCGGTGATTGATCTTGAACTTCTCACACAATGATCTCATCAAATCACTATTTAGGTTGGTTCCATTATCAGTGATGATTGACTCAGGAATCCCGAACCTACAGATAATATTATTTCTGACAAAACCATCCACAACCTTCTTTGTCATTGATTTGTGAGAGGTGGCTTCGAAAGAATTGATTCACTAACCTCCGAATTGTACGCTTTTGTACACTTGTTGTATCCTCTGTATACTCACCGCTCTTCAAATATCTTCGAATGTCATCATACCAAGGCTTTCCATCAGGCTCTTCCTCAACATGAAAACAATATGCTGGTTGCTCGTATATATGGATGTAAATAGGATCAATGTAATTATGATCAGGATGTTGAATCATGGAAGACAAAGTGGCTAAGGCATCTGCGAATTCATTTTGAATCCTTGGCACATGTTTGAATTCTGCCTTGATGAAACTTTTGCACAACCTGTGCACGCACTCCAAGTATGGTAACAACTTTCGATTCTTGGTAGCCCATTCACCTCGAACCTGATGAATCAATAGGTCTGAATCTCCTATTATCAGCATTTCTTGGACATCCAAGTCAATAGCGCGTCGGAGCCCTAATATGCAAGCTTCATATTCAGCCATATTGTTTGAGCAAAGGAACATGAGTTTGGATGATACCGGATAATATTGCCCAGTTAGTGAGATCAGAACAGCTCCGATGCCGGATCCGCTCAAATTCTTGGCTCCATCAAAGAACATTCTCTATCCATCATATTCTTCAGAAATGTCTTCCCCTACAAAATCTACTTCTTCATCTGGAAAGTAGGTCTTCAACGGTCTGTAATCATCATCTACAGGGTTCTCCGCCATATGATCTGCTAATGCCTGTGCCTTTACTGCCTTTTGTGTAACATATACTATGTCAAACTCACTCAGTAATATATGCCATTTAGCCAGTTTACCTGTAGGCATGGGCTTTTGAAAGATATACTTCAGAGGATCCATCCTTGAAATCAGGTAAGTAGTGTGCGAGTAGAGGTAGTGTCGCAGCTTATGGGCGACCCAAGTGAAAGCACAACAAGTACGCTCCAATAAAGAATATCGAGCCTCATATGATGTAAACTTCTTGGTCGTGTAATATATTGCCTGCTCCCTCTTTCCAGTCTCATCATGTTGCCCCAAAATGCAGCTGAAAGCATTATCCAACACTGATATGTATAACAACAATGGTCTATCAGATTCTGGTGGAACCAACACAAGTGGGTTGGACAAGTAATCTTTGATTTTGTCAAAAGCTTGTTGACATTCGTCTGTCCATTTCACCGCAGCATCCTTCTTCAACAGCTTGAAGATAGGCTCACAGATGACAGTAGACTAGGCTATGAAACGACTGATGTAATTGAGTCATCCCAAGAAACTCATTACCTCCTTCTTACTCTTCAGCGGCGGTAAATCACGAATGACTTTGATTTTTGATGGATCCAATTCTATACCCCGGCGGCTGACAATGAAACCCAGAAGCTTTCCAGCAGGAACCCCAAAGACACATTTTGCAGGATTC
>JAJOOE010002330.1:0-19497 GCA_036250405.1 Solanum raphanifolium
TAGGCTAGGCTTTAGATGTAATAGTCATCTCTTGATCAACTATCACCATCCAAGCGGGTTCTCTCGAACCTCGACAAGCATCACACTTATAAACAACCCATACCTCAATTTACCTACTCTCTCAAGCTAGATAGGTAGAATAGAATTAAGATTCACTCTCTCCAGATGGATCCACAACAACCCAATCATTACGATCGTCAATTGATAACCTTAATTCTAAAACCTCTTTCTCAAGCAAGCATAAAATACTAGACTAGAACTGCATTTGCAACTACAATTCATGAGTTCAAACTCAATTATCAATCGAACCCACTTCAAAACAGCAATTAAATCAGTAATTACTAACACCCGTAAGCTAATTGAGACAATTGATCACATAATCACACCCCCAAGAAAGGGGGTTTTAGCCACACATTATAAAAAGCAGGAAAATATTATCAATTATGTTCTCCATCTGTTGGGTAAAAAAATCCAAGTCTTTACAGTGCTTTAAATCAACTTAAAATCAAAACCCAACTTAAAATTTTACTTAAAAACTCTAAGAAAAGTGTTTGGAATCAAAAGCTCAGAGTCTAATAATGTCAAGATCCTCTTTTCTTTTTAAAAAAAATCAATGTATACGCTCCTAGATTTGTGTCTTCAGGGTCATTCGGCGGTATAAGTCGGGCATCGACAACCAAGTCGGTGATGCTCCTAATGGTCCTCTTTATCGCCTTTTTAGCTTGAATCTTCACTATTAGACTTCTGTAACTTTAGGTGATCTGGTTCATTGTCGCCGATCCATTCGGCGGTTTGCCGAAGGTTCATTTCCATGGACAAGTTGGCTTTTACCCAGGGTTGCCGCACTATAACTTTTGGCGAGCTGAAGTACCACACAGCGAGTCGCTTGCCTTCAGGTTCATTAACTTCAGTGTTTTTAGCTTTTCTTCTCTTTTTTGCCTAGTAATGTCCTTGCCTTGCTCTTTTGCATTCATAGCTGTAAATTAGCATTTAAACACCAGTTTAAAGCACAAAATAGGCATCGAGGACACTAATACTATGAATAGTAAGCTCTAAATCAGTCAAAATACCAGACTCATCAATAACAAATGCAACATAAGGTATGTAAAATTGGCCTCACATGAACAATGAACATGGTAATTAACTAATGCAACTATTCAAACTTAAAAACATCATTAATATGAGAAAGAAAAAAATTCAATTTAAATGGAATAACAAATTAAAAGGTGTCATATTGAAAGGCATAACAAACCAATTTTAAAAAGCATCATTTTATTTGAGATGAAAAATTAATTTTTAAAATATGTCATTTTGAAAGGTATGATGACCTAAATTTAAAAAAGATACATTTTGAAGGGTATGACCACCCAAATTTAAAAAGATGTCATTTTGAAGGGTATGATGACCCAAAAATACAATTTCAACAATTAAACAGTCCACAAAGTTGGTTTTGACAAGTATCAACAATGAAACGGTCCAAAAAGTTGGTTTGAATAACTACTGAAAAGTGGGTATCCACCCATTTTTTATTTTCTAGGCAATGAAACATATTTTAACTTGGTTAGCACCAACAATTAATATTGTACAAAAATTTCTCACAATTCTTTCTCTTTCAACTGAGATTAACTTCGAAGTAATTCCTATGGATTCTAGTGGTACCTCAAATGTACTTCAATAACGACAAGATTTGTTCATATTGCTTCAAACAAAGGCTTTAAACTAGACCTAACATCATGTTTTAAGTGCCCTCACCACAAAGAAAGTCTCAATTTGCACACATTTAAAGTGTTTTGATTTGGGAACACTTAACAAAATCCACTCACACTCAGAAAAATATTCAACGCATGCAATTGTGATACCATACGCTTGATGTAACACCTCGTAGCCTTGAGAGGGAAGTTTAACATGTTTAGAGGTTCCAAGTGTCACCCACGAGGCCACCCACACCACGTGGTTGGACCCACGCCCCGTAGGTGGGCAGCATGGGTGGACACCAAGAGAAAACTGCCTAAGTCAGTGACCTACGACAGGACCCACGCCTCGCGGTTGGTTCCATGCCCCATAGGTGGGCTCCGTAGGTCAAGGGCCAACTTCTAGTGTCACAGACCCCAAACTACGCCCAACCAGGATGGATCGTAGGGCAACCTACTTCCCGTGGTCGAGATCTCGTAATTGGGCAGTAAGGTCACTTAGTTGAGGACTAATGAGTCTTTCTGGATTTAATTAAGGATTAAGTAGTGTCGTTTTACCCTAGTTTACACCACCTATATAAAAACTTTAGACCCCTAAATTAAGTCATTTTAAGTCATTATTTCAAGACCCCAAAAGAAACCCAACTCTCTCTCAAATATTCTCTCTCTAGAAAGTGAATAAGAAAAAGAATAAGAGAATCAAGCTAGGTCAAGCCAAGTCTCCATTGTTTCAAGCTTTGAGGGCATTGTAATCAAGGTATGACGGCTTATTCATTCATGGATTCCTTTCATCCATGAAGCCCCCGTATTTTCCCCAATTGAAAAGATGAAATCCCCAATTCTTGTTAGGGTTTCTTCTAATATTGTGGGTATTGATGTATGTTTATCCAATTGAGTAGATAATGATTGTTTATGATTTAATTGGTAGCAAATCATGTTATTAAGATGAAATTACATGTTTACATGCCCTAACCCATGTTTATAAAGATGAAATTGAAGTAAGTGGATTTTGTGCCTTGAAAGGGGAAATTGAGAATTTAGAGATAATCTTCTAGGATTGATGATATGTATTGTAGATTGATTGAGATTAGGTCTCATAGATATGAATTGAATGAGGTTAAAGTATACATGTTGAACCATGATGAGTAAATGTTGGCTTTAAGCCTATATGAAGATATATGGTTATAATTTATTTATTTTTTAATTTTAACGACCCTTGGGTGGGTCAGGGGCTTAGCAACACCCCAGGCCTTAGCATAAATTAAAAAACAAAGAAATACAAAGAGGGGGACATAAACCTTACCTCCGGTCCTATGGTGGTTTAGGAGTCGACCTACCTACTAAGGTTAGTCTACTCATCCCCATACTATAAAGGTAAACCTATAACTAAGCACCTAAGGAGAGGACTCCTCTCAATACAAAGTTACTAGGAAAGCATAAATAAGGGAGACTCTCCCCTTACAACAGAAGACAAAAGGCCTATTCAAAATTACTATATCTAACCAAGACATAATCCTGTTGAAAAGGCAGCGAATTGACAATAAACTCAGGGGGGTTTTTTAATTCTCTTCAACTTCTTTCTTCTGAAACTTTGAACTCCCATTTTTTCTAGTATATAACTTCTTTTTGCTGTATTTGGTAACTGCCTATAGGTATAATAATGTTGTATAGTATCTTGTCTGTGGCTCTGTTTGGACAGGAAATCTGTTGTGCTGTTGACTTCTCTATACGTATGAACACACTGGAAAAATTCACATTGGTTGCCAAGAATTTGGAGTTCCTGTACATACCTTTGAATCCTCCAAGGTGGAGTAGAAATCTGCAGCAACCATTTAGTTAAGAGCTCTGAGTCTACTTCTAGAATAATGTTGTTGTATCCATGTTGAATGCACCAATTTAGACCATAGCTAGCAGCTTGTATCTCTGCCTGATTATTGGTTCCTTCGCCAAGAGGTATCGCAAAGGCATAAATGATATCCCCATGTTCATCTCTCAAAATACCCCCCTCCAATCTTCCCGGGATTGTGTAAGGCACTACCATCTGTATTAAGTTTATATCTATTGGGAGAGAGTGTTTTCCAAAGTATTGAAGTGACTTTAACATCATGTTTACAGCTTACAATCGTGTCCACCAGTTCTGTCCACTACAGGGGCCACTGAATGTATGGAAAAACATAATTGAGCAGCTGTAGAATGTCTTTGATGATCATGTATTTGACTCTTATGGTGTTAGATTTTTTTCCCCCATACTTTGCTGAACACCTATTCTTCCACAAGTTCCAGCAAATCACTATGGGCAGTGTCTGACTAAGAGCCTTGTGAGCTTCATTTTTCCCTTTGCTTCGACCCCAACTCAATAAGTAGTTGGTCAGTGAGGTCTGCTGGAAATTAACTCCCATAATGCCTGTAAAGAATTTCTAGATATGAGCTGCAAAATGCCCTTGGATGAAGATGTGATCTACTTCATCCCAGCCTTGCTAAATGCAGCAGGAGCATTTTACAGGCACCACCCCAAAGGTTGCTAATTTCTCATTAGTTGGCAATTTATTCCTTATTGCTCTCTAAAGGAGAAAGGACATCTTGAAAGGAATATTTTTGTGCCAGATTTGTGAATTGATCACTTCAGCATTCTTCCTATATCTGCAGATTTCCCAGGCTGAAGCACAGGAGAAATTTCCAAATTCATTAGGTTTCCAAACTGCTGTGTCTTTAATTCCATGTTGGTATTGAAAATTAGTGTTCAAAATGGAAGGAATGAGCAGTGGTGGGACATATTGTCTCAGCTTTCTTTCATTCCATTTTCCGTTGACAAGAAAATGAGCAATAGTGTCATTGTTAAGACTGGATATATGGGTGGTAAAATTAGCCAAGGCACCCCCCCTAGCCAATCATCCCACCAAAAGGAACAGCTTCCCGAGTTGATTTTCCAAGTGATATGTTCTTGTTCTTCATCATATAATTCCACACCAAAGATTGACTTGTATCCCCCTTCTTTGCAACTGTATTGGCCCTCTAACAGTATTTGAATTTAATGAATTGACCCCAAAGAGAAGATTTAGATCTGAAAGTCCACCATTGTTTCTACTGTAGAGAGGTACAAATGTCTGTAAGTCTTCTGATCCCCACGCCTCCTTCTGCCCAAGGTAAACTCATTGTTTCAAGAGAGGCCCAATGGTATTTCCTTTTGTCTTGGTCCCTTCCCCAGAAAAAATCTGCTATAATAGATTTTATATACTTGATAGTAGTATTGGGAGGGGAGATTGCAGCCATTGTATGAATAGGTATAGACTGTAGAGCATGTTTGATCAAGGTGATTTTGCCTCCAAAGCTGAGTATCCTTGCCTGCCACCCACAAATCTTCTTAGAGACTTTCTCAACCAGCTGGGAGTAGAAAATGATCCTTTGTCTACCAATATAGAGGGCGCAACCTAAATATGTAATTGGACTGTCTTTCTAATAGAAACCTGTGACCTCCTGGATGATGGTGATGATGTCTTGAGGAGTGTTAGTTGGAACCATAAAGTGACTCTTTTCTTTGTTGATAAGCTGATCAGATGTATGCTCATACTCCTCCAATGTGTCCATGATGAGCTTCATAGACTGTCTATCAGTGGAAGTAAAAACAACCAAATCATCAGCAAAACTTAAGTGGTTAATCTGGGGACCTTTGGACTCCATGTTAAAACCTTTATAGATTTGATTATGTTGCAAAAGGTTAAGCATTCTTGAGAGTACCTGCGCACCTAAAATAAATAGGGCCGGAGATAGGGGATCACCTTGCTTAAGGCCTCAAGTTGAGCGAAAAAAACCATATATATGGCCATTAATAATGATTGAATACCAATTGTTGCTCATGATTCTCCAAATTAAGTCAATGAAAATCTCCTCAAAGCCGAATCTTCTCAACACCAAAGAGGTAAATGACCGAGACACTCTATCATAGGCCTTGGTCATATCTAGTTTGATAACAACATTATCCCACTCTTTGGGTCTCTTAATTCCATGAGTGATTTCTTGAGCCAGCATGATGTTTTCTGTTATGCTTCTCCCCCTTACAAATCCTGGTTGATCTTCTGAAATTAGTAATGGGAGAATGTTTGCCAATCTCATACTCAAAAGTTTGGAAATGATCTTGTTGGAGAAATTGTTGAGACTAATTGGTCTGAGATCAGTGAACCTATTAGGTTGCTCAGTTTTGGGAAGTAAAACTAAGCAAGCATGGGACATAAACTTGGGCATGATATGTCCACAAAAGAAGGACTGTACTGCTGCCAAAAGGTCTTTTTTAATGATGTTCCAGCATGCTTGGTAAAACTTGCCCCCTATACCATCTGGACCAGGTGCTGAGTTTGGATTCATGGCAAACACCACCTGTTTTAGTTCCTCCAAGGTAGGCATTTCCTGCAGCATATGATTCTGTTCTGGAGTGATTAGAGTAGGCAAGTGTTGAAGGCTTCTTTCATCAATTCTGCAGTTCTGGCCAGTAAACATTTTCTGAAAATATTCACAACCTGCCTGCGCAATCTGATCATCACCTTGTATCCACACATTATCCTCCGTACAAATTTTATGCAAAAATAATCTTCTTCTTCTTCCCCTCATCAAAGCATGGAAGTATTTGGTGTTGGCATCCCCTTCCTTAAACCACTGGAGCTGAGTCTTCTGTTTGAGAATAGATTCTTCCAGCTTCAAAAATCTAATATAGTTGGCATTCATGAGATGTAGTTGTTGTCTACGATCCTCTGTGTTATTTGTCAGGAGTTCTTCCTCTGCTTTCCTAACTATTTCCTCATATTCCTTTACTTTAGCATATATATCTCCATACTCTTTCTTCGACCAATTGCTAAGGGTAGAAGTTAACCTCCTCAATTTCTGGTGGAATTGCCACATAGGGTCACCAGTAACTTCATTCCCTATCCCAGCATTCCTGAACAGTCTTCATGAAGTTGTCATTGTCTACCCAACAGTGTAAAATTTTGAAATACTTGGTGTGACTCTCATTTTTCCTAACCATTTCCATTAACAGTGGACTATGATCAGAACACACAGAAGGGAGATGTTCAATAGTAGTTTGAGGCATAACCTCAAGCCATTTCTCATTAACCATGGACCTATCCAGCCTCTTCCATACTCTAGCCTGTGCAGCCCTTTGATTACACCAAGTGAAAAGAGGCCCTGTGTAACCAATATCAACCAAGCCACATGCTTCAATCACACTAATAAACTCAAAGCTCTTGTTCATGTTGTAAGGCATTCCCCATAACTTCTCTTCAATAGACGTGATAACATTGAAATCTCCAATAGTACACCAAGGGAAATCCTTGTTAGCATATTGAAGTAAACTGTCCCACAGAGGTCTCCTCAAGTGATCTTTACATTTAGCATAGATGTAGGACATCAAGAATCTTTCAGTAAGATCAGCATGCTTGAAGTCTCCTGTGATATGTTGTTCACAATTCTCATGAATACTGCCAGTGATTTCATTAAACCAAAATAGCCAGATCTTTCCATTAGGATTACTGACTACATGGTCCATTTGAAGTTGGATTCTCACCATGTTAAGTTGAGACTTGTCTGCGAAGGGTTCAAGGATAGCTATCATAGATAGCTGATGCAATTTCTTGAGTGTTTGAATTCTCTCTAAAGAACCTTGGGTGTTGATACTCCTAGCATTCCAACACATGGTCTTAACCATTAAAAACCTTTAGATTTGGACCTTGTAATGGGCCTGCTTGGAGCAGCAGAAGTGTTGTTGGTGGCCTGATGTTTGGTTTGTCTGTGTTGTTTCCTACCTCTTGGAGATAGACCATGCTGTTCTGTAAGTTCCCGTACCTCTTCTGGGCATTCATCATGAAAGATGGAGCCAAATGCTTGAATTAGGTGGTTACTAAGTTCTTCATCCTCTTCATCATACTCCTCAATGGACTGGCTGTCAGGGTCCAATTCATCTTCAGAATTCAATGCCCCATAGTCATCTTGAATTTGTCTGCCTTTTCTGACTTTGTTTGCAACCTGTTCCTCTGTCTGTTTTCCTTTGTCTGTTAGCTTAGATTCCTGCTCAAACTTCTTTTGCAGCCTCTTTTTTATAGCTGCTCTTTTCTTTTTGCTCAACTATCCTCTAGGTTTATTATTAGATTTCTGCTGCCCTGTATCAGTTATCATATCATTTTCTTTCTAAACTTCTTGCTGACCTGTCATGTGTTGATTTGAATTAGGGGTAGCAGGGGCTCTAGAGTCATTCCTATGGTCATTATCCACAACCTCATATAGAACATGAGTCAATTCCCTCCCCCGTTTGGACACCCCATCCTGCAGGTTAGTATGTATCTCATGTGCCCTCCCTTCCATGCCTCCAACAGCTTCCTCGGCAACAATACAAACATCATTATTAAGGGGTGTAGGGGATGGGAGTACAGAGTCAATACCTGT
This sequence comes from Solanum raphanifolium, assembly GCA_036250405.1. NCBI lineage: Eukaryota > Viridiplantae > Streptophyta > Magnoliopsida > Solanales > Solanaceae > Solanum > Solanum raphanifolium. Next base: position 8,121 of record JAJOOE010002330.1, read on the forward strand.
ATCTTTAGTCACCTCCCTGTTTTGAATGTTGTCTGAATTTCCTGGAGCGTGTTTACTGCCTTGTAATTCCTTCACAGCCTCAGTAATTTGTTTTTTCTGCTTTTTTGGTGAGGTAGGCTGATTCAATTTTCCTGATCCTTCACCAACGTGGTTTTGTTTGACTGATTTGTTGGCACTAATTTGTACTACTTCATTTTCTTGATTATTGCTTTGATCCTGTGAATCCAGATTAATATACGTATTATGGTTGATAATAGTATCTTTACCTGCTTTACCTTGTTGTTGCTGTCGTGTGTTGGTAGGTGTCTTGTCCTGAGGTGAGGTTGATCTGTCCTCACTGTTGTGATTGGTCTTGATGTGTTTTCCTCTTTGTACCTGCCATTGCTCTTCCTGTTGGTTGTTAGGTTGTCCTGGTTGTGGTTGTTGGTTTGTGTCTCTAGTAATTTGACCTGCTTCCCTGTTGTTCTGGTTGTCTTTCTCCTTTCTATTGTCTTTCCCTTGCTCAGGTTTGGTTTTGTTTTTCTTCTCATTCTCAGCTTCTTTCTTTTTCTTGTGTTCCTCATCTCTTTGTTTGATATTGCAATCATACTCATGATGCCCTTGATGCCTGCAGTACATGCAATATTCTGGAACACCTTCATATTGCACTTGTTGCCATCTTCCTATGTTATAGTCATCTTCATCAATGCCCATCCAAACATGTGGGGGTCTTACCTTGGTGAGATAAATTTGGACCTTTACCCTGCCACACTTCCTCTAGTCTTTTGAGTTGTTGGAGAGTCAAGATATAACACTTTTCCGATTGGCTTCAAAAGAATAGAGACAAACTCTTTTTTGTAACAATGCCAGGGGAGCTCGGGTAAGGCTACCCAAACTGGTACTATGGGAGTTTCTTGCTCAAGTCTGAAGGTAGGAGTCCACGTTTGGATTCTCATGAGTTGTCCCTCAATAGTCATCTTTTGTTTAGTCCACACAGTTATATAATCCAGGTCATTATCAAGGTCAATGTAGTCATGCCTTGAGTTAAAATGGGAGATTTTCACACCACCAGATAGTTGAGTTTGAAGGATGAAATTTTTCCTTATTAACTCAATTTTGGGCATAGTAGTGTTAAATTTTCCAATTAAGGTAAACTTGCAATCAGTAACAAGAGTTTGATGGAAATCGTCCCTTTTGAATATCACAGCTGGTAATCCCTGTCTGGTAGTAAACTCATGTGCTTCAAGATTTAAGGAGTCCATTTTCTGATTTTGGTTTTGTTTGAGTTTAGCTGCAAAGGTCTGGATCACTGTAAAAGGAGCAGGTTCGGGAATTTGCTCTTTCTTGGAGTTGTTCTGGTGGTTCTGAGAGCTTTGGGGGTTATTGACATTATGTCCATTAGTATTTTGACCCCCAGGTTTGTTTCTATTGGGAGGATGGGTTTGTTTCTCAAAGTTGCTGGAAATTTTAGGGAACTTAGGATTAGTATTATTGTCCTGCCCTTTGTCATGGTTTCCATGCTCCTGATGGTCCTTAGAATTGTGAATTATGCCCTGCAATCTCTGTTTCTTTAGATTTCGAATTTTCTCATTTGCATGAATTTGCAAGTGAGCATTATTCTTAGCATTGACAACTTGACTAGTGTTGGGTTCAGTGGACTTACCTGGTGGTATTACATGCCGTTGATGCTGGTGTTCAGTCCCTTGGTGTTGTGCATCATTGTCCTTTTGCTGTCTTTCCTTGTTCTATTGAATTAAGTCAAGGGTGGGCATATTCTGATCGCCCTGGAGTCCAAATGAAAATTTGGATGACTTATCCCCTTTGGAATGATCTTGCATGCCTTGGACTTGTGACATGGAAGTATGATTGCCCTGTTCTGCAGTTTTGCTTGGTACTTGTTGATCACTGACTTTGTTCTTCCCATTCATTCTTCCTTGACTTTAATTGGGATCTTTTATCCTTGAATTATTGTTTATCATCAATGTAGACATGTTTCTCCCCTCCAAACCTTCTTTTAAACCTGTATCAATTCGAGACAAATCATTGATGTATTCAGAACTTACCTGAACTCCAGCATCCCTGCCGAAATTCGTCTCCGTCGCATTTCGCCGGTCCAAATTGCTTGAAATTGATGTGAGAAGTTCATCTAGTTGAGGGGCAGAATCCCCAGTGAAAGAATCCTCCTTATCCGGTTCGGAATCAGTTTGAACTTGAGTGCACAGTAGCGACGCCTCAACGGCGATTTTGGAAAGATCTCCAGATTTAGATCTATCAATTGGCAAGTTAAAATCAGCTGAAATTTTTACTGGAACTAGATCTTGTATAGTTGTATCCATATCCACTTCCACATTTGCTCGAATCATCTTCATTTTGTCATGGGAATTAATTTCGTGAGTTCCGTCTAGTTCTCTCTCCGAAATTGCCACACATATCGCCTCATCTTTTCGCAGATTCGAAGAGTTGTAGGTTGAATTAGACGATGATTCTTGGTGGGTTTTGTAGCTGTTGGCATGGCGCTTCTTTTCCATTAAGTCCGGTGGCCTTAGGGGCCCGTCTGACGGCTGTGTGGCCATTCCGGCGGAACTGGACTTAGGTCTATGAGATGCTTATGAGAAGTATTGCTTGAGAATAAAGCTTGTAGTCATAAATGATGAATTCTAGGGCTTTGAGAGTAAGGCTAATGTGTTGAATTATGAATGTTAAGGCTTTGAGAGCGAAGCTTATATGATAATGGTAGACTGTTAGATAGAATTGTTGTGGAAGGACTTTACCCACCTAATCTACCTCATGAATGTTTGAATGCATGAAGTGATAGAATCACATGAGTTAGGATGATATCCATGTCTATTGCTTAAATCCTAGATGTGTTGATTGAATGTAAGTTTTGAACCTCAAGGAGGTGAAGTATGAGATTATGCATGTTTTATGAATTTTTATGTAAATGCTTTAAGAACACTTTGAGAGTGAAATGTTAATGATTATGATATTGTTGTTGTGTTGATTGAAAATTTTTTCTCATGAAAACATAATGAACATGATGTGAAAGGTTTTCTCACATAATGAAGATTCTAAGGTTGAAAGGCTTTTTCTCACCTAATAGAATCGAAGTGTAAAAGTGATCACGGATGGTGATAGTTGCTCACGCATGGTCTAAAGAGTTATTCTAATGAATTAACTTGGATTGATTGTCAAGGACATCTTTCCATGAGACTTGAGTTAAGCAAGACTTGATAATTATCTTAAGTTGGAGAGAAAGTGCTCCAACACTTGGAAGTTGGAGAGAAGGTGCTCCAACACAACCAAGAAAAAAAAATGAGAATTGAAGAGAAGTACTCCAACAATATATTGAGGATTGAAGAGAAGTACTCCAACAATTGAAAGGTCGAAGAGAAGTACTCCAACAATTGAAAGATCGGAGAGGAGTACTCCAACAATTGAAGATTGAATAGAAGTACTCCAATACAACAACAATAACAATAACAGGTAGAAAAAGACAAGAGTATACAATTTTGAGTTACGGGAGAATGTTGAAAATAATACTTCAAAGTTGGAGTAGGAATCCTAAGTTGATTAAGATTTGTTATTTATGGTATTTTTACTTATTTATGTTTAGTTAGGATTTTTTAGTTATAGTGGTTCCTAGTCCTAGTTTAATTTGATTTCTTTCTTTTATAAATAGGGATATTCCTAGTTATTTTCAATACACAGAAAAATATTGAAATATACAGAATAGATAGAACTTGAAGTAAGATTCAAGAACCTTTGAGTTTATAAATAAAATATTTTCCTTCACCCTTCCTTCTGTACTTTTTGACTTCTTTTGAAGATTTGCTTGTCTGAGCTTTTCCCCTTCTCATCATCTTTTGAATTTTCTTCTTTTTTGTTTGGAGTGTTTCTTTTCTTTTGTTGCAATTAGCTTGCTTGAACTACTGGAAATTTTTTATTCTTTCTTTTTTTTCTTTTGAAGTATTTTTGTAATCTTGATTTTCAGGGAATTTGTAACTTTTGTCTTTGACAAATTTAAACTTTGAATCTTCTTTTGTGACATTGCACGTCTTCAATGCGCTCAAGAAAGTCAGGCAGTGAGCAAGCATGTACGCTTTCGATTCAATATCTTTCTTAACACCCAGAAAATTATATGCCTCTATAGTAGCCTGCAACGGAATGCAGCTATTTCTGACGGATAGCTATGTTAGCTAGGCCACCTGCCTGATCAGGGTTTCCATCCGAACTAGTGCCTTAAGCAGGAAGGCAAATGCAATTTTGTGGTATGGTATCGTATATAAGAGAAAGCTTGCTTTTAGGAAAATCCTTCTCTATACAAGTTCTCGGACGAGGATTTTGAACAGAACTTCGATAGGCGAGAGGTGTAAGCACCGCGAGGTGTGAAGCGATCTCGTACTAAACGAAACGACTTTGCGTGGGTACATACAAACCTGACGGATGGGATAAGAATCATTTTTTGGGCGATCAACCAACCCAACCCCAACACTGACTCGGCTCGGAGCGAGTTTGCATATTAAGTAAATAGAAAGAGAGAAACCGGCCCGACTTTCCCAAATGCCCCCCACCGGCCCTTCTCCTTTACGGGTTTGGATTTTTCGCGTCGTTTCAGTCATCGTGGTCAACGGGGAAGAAAGAAATGAATGAATGTTCTTTTGGGAAAATGTATAATAATACACCTACCGAGACGAAAGCCAAAGGTGAGTCTCGTAGGTGGACGTATCGAACCGAAATAAGATCTCAGATTGACATAGCTGAGAACTGTGATTCTTCGCTCGATCAATTCTTGCCATCACGCTCTGGCTTTAGCATCTGCCGAGCACATCTAAGCGAAAAATAGAAAAAAGTGCCTGGATTTCAATTGGATACCCTTTTTCTCTGTTCCAGGTACAAGTCAAGTTGAATTTACAAAAAAAAATTCAGTGTTAGAAGTATTCAATTCAAGATCAGATGATCCACCTCTTTGTCCGCTTGGGAGGGCTAACTCGGATAGGTCAGATACGAGGGAAAGAGCCCATAAAAGAGAGATCTTCCCAAACGTCACGTATTTTTTAGGTCATTAGTCAACAGCTCCCTGGACAGTGAAATAGGGGTGACTTCACATTGTTTCGATCCTCCTTTTTTCAACTAGTAGATCGCCTTTTCTTAAGGTTTCGTACTACTACTCAAGTGATACGTGAATTGCTCAGGAGAAGTTTTTCTAACCGGATTGAAATCGTGAGACAGTTCGGTTCTCTAGACCCATCTGCCACCCTGGAGAAGGGGCGCGGTGTTGAAATTGTTGAACCGGAGAAATGAGTTGGTAATTGATCAACATTTCCCTCTTTGTGATAGCTGAGAAGGCTAGCTTTATCTCTGGGTGGTAAGGCTCTTTCCTTTTTTCTCAGAGGATTGGGCTGCTCCGGAGCGCTGGCCCTGGCGATTGCATGGTTTCTTCAATTCTGCATTTCTGAATCGTCAAACATGATGGCTCCTTCGGGGGCCTCTGGCTCAGGATCAGGTGAGGGCGCTGGAGGAAGTCGCTTCCGCTGGGCTTCGGAATTAGCAGATTTATTTTGAAGTAGTTCCCCTGCCAAGTCAATTTCAGAAAAATGAGAAACTGATTCGACTGGACGCTCCTCTTGCCTTTTTCGTTGCGTGCTCTATTACTGCTTTCTCAGATAGATGCTGGTGTCGTTCTGTCATTGTCGTGGGTCCTTCACTTTCATTACATCGATGTGGATTGCCTCGTGAAAGAGCAATAGAACTTTTCCAGACATTTGTAATTCGTGGTCTAATTAGACAACATCTTGCTTCAAACATAGGAGTTGCTAAGAGTAAAACAAAAGAAGGATAGTGCATACAAGCACTCAAAAATGGTATAGGCTAAAATGTAGTTGTCCAAATAAAAGGCTTAAGGCTCAAAGTGGGGACATACTAAGGATTAATATCATTTGGTGGGATTTGAAAGGCTCAAACAGGTCAAAGAAGACCTACCATCATTTCTCAAATCAAACGTTACTCAGGATTTCGCCTCAACAAACATTTAGGTCAAGTTCTAGATCAAGAAAGCAACACAATTGAATTTAATTAAAAACTCATCACACAATGCACATGAAACAATGAATCATGTTTTGTTCTAATCTTGAATTTTAAGTGTAACAAAAGTAAGAACGAGAGGTACCAAAAGAATCTATGATTAAACAAGAAGTCAATCTTCTCCATTGGAACAATTATTTTTTATCTGCACACTTGAACTGTGTTGGCACCAACCAAGTCAAAAATTGGTTTAAAAAATATTAACATTTTTAAAAAAATAAAAAATCTTTTGAATAAAGAATACCGAACCCTAAAAGAGCTACCTACGTATCTCATTGATGAGAATCAGGTTTGCATAGTTCGTTCAGATGTGACATAAAAATATGTTTTGAACAACAAATGATTTATTTATTTATTTTAAAGAAAAATAATAGAAATGAAAAACCAATGAACCACATTGAAGGTCGGGCAACCCAAATTTAATAAAAAATATATTTTTATTATTTAAAGAAAACTTAACAAAAATGAAAAAATCAACGAGTCACATTGAAGGGAGGCTGTTTGAGAATAGCTCCATCAGACATAGAAGAAAGGAGTGTAAGATTGGTAAGTTTTACCGGAGGACCTCCCAAATTTTAAAAATGTCAAACAAAATCTTTTTTTAATGGAATGTAAGAGAAATAAAATCAAAAATATACAATGAATATAACATCATGTACAAAAAATGTATGCAAAGGTACAAACCAACTCGGAGTGATGCCTTATAAATCTAAGTCTGAGTACAACCTTGGTGTAATTTTTTAGGGCGTTCCTTAAAAGAATTGTTCAACTTTAACAACATTTGTTATTCAATCTTGTAGCAACTATCTCCATTGTGAAATTTTTGGAGACCTACTCAAAATATTTACTCCAGTTTACGCTGTAAACTATGGAAATCTTACGGGGAACATGCCCGAGCCATTATGGCACCTACATATCCCGTTGAAGCAGGAATCAGGTCAAACATAGTTCGAATAGATTGTGACTTGAATGGAGAATGAACTCAAACTATGAATGCTCTAGTGAGAGGTGACTAAGAGTGGATATCGGAGGCGAGGGTGAGCTTTTGGCCTCCTAGATCAGCCTATCATCTTATGTATATATGTTAGCTTATCTTTTGCCTTTAAGAAGGCTTGTTGTGGTCTAATTTTGGGACTTGTATCTTAGATAACTCCGTACTCGTTGCGCGATGCAAGTCCTGGTACCAGCTACCAGCGGTGACCGTTCGTGCCATCTTTTATAGCTTATGGATATCGGAGGCGAGGTGAGACTTTGGCCTCCTAGATCAGCCTATCATCTTATGTATATATGTTAGCTTTTCTTTTGCCTTTGAGACGGCTTGTTGTGGTCTACTTTTGGGACTTGTATTTGTTCATCTTAGATAACTCTGTACTTGTGACTTCCAGGTTCTGAGAGGGCTTCTGTCTTATATAATTTTGGTTTGCTTCAATTTCTGCAGTTTCTTATTGTTCGTATGATTTTTTATTTGGTTCCACCATTGTACTCGCTACTTGTCGTTCTAAGTACGGATTGGATTACCTACTAGTGGGTTTTAGTAGGTGCCATCATAACTCGGGAAGTCAGGTCGTGGAGTCAAATTCTTACAATTACATGTGATTTTCATGGGAAAACTGATGTAGGATGCCCAAAATTGCCCCTATGTGTTTTCAAGAACTCAAATACAAAAAAAAGGTTTCAGGCCATTTTCTACAAATAATCTCGATGGGAATTTCATCAAGGCGGTTGGCTCTAGAATGTTGAGTTTGGTCTAGAATGACCATTCGTTTGGATCCCGCAGCTTCTAAGTTAATTTTGAACCTTCTTGTGGATTTTCACTCAAATGAAGTTTGGTTGTGGGACCTACTTTTTGCCGAGATGATCTTCTAAGGGAATTTTGACTACTTCACAAAGTCCGGAATATTGAATTTAGTAGGGTTGCATATCTTGTGTGAGTGCATGGGAATTTGAACGAATTTGAAACACCCTATCAGAGATTCCCAACTTACCAAAACCAGTTAATATACATCAGCTGGTGCAGGGTGATTGGCCATTCACGGTTGCGTGCCCCTTGGTCGCGATCGTGAAGACCTGGGCCTAAGTGCTTCGTGACCGCGTGATCCATTTTCTTGCGATTGCGATAAAGAGTTGACCCTTTTTGGTCATCGCAACAATGAGGCAGTGTCTTCGTGATCGCGATGGTCAGCTCTTAATGACTCACGATCACCACCCTCCTTCTTCCGACCGCGATGAAGAGCTGAGACATGTCTTTATAAATAAAGCAAGACGCGCTCAACAACTATTTGAGAGTTGTTATTGCAATCTCTTGGTCTTTTTGAATCAAAATTTGGTGATTCAAAGTCCTACGTGTCTATGACCTTTGAGGCTACGTGGTGAAGTGGTTGGGAGCTTTTGAGGGACCTTTGTTTGAGGTGAATTTTTTGATTGAGTTGCTGCCCCTTCTCTTTTTTATGATTAAATTTATGATTTGGTGCACAATTTTTGTTCCTCTATTTCAGGCCACGAATTGTGTTAAATTTCTGAACACAAGTTCGATGCGTAGTTTAGGACCTCTTGACGGAGTCAATTCCGGCGCGATCCCACAATACTCCCTTGACTTTAAATATTTTCTATCTTTGTTTTGTATTTTTTTAGTGTCCTAACGACCGTACTTATGTTGTGATCCTATTTTTGATAGTGATGCAGCATGCCGTTCAGAAAGAAAAAGATTCAACCTTGTGATTTGGAGCGCGTGCGATCGGCCTACAAGTAAGCTATGCCTTTTTTTCTTTCTAGAATGAGCATAAATGTGTAAACTCATGATGATTAGTGCGAATTGGAGGTGGGTACCTAGTTATTGTTGTTTTACTTTTTGAGACCATATGTTAGGATTGATCAGCTTCATTTCAATGGTAGTACCGTGCTAGATTGGGGTTGTATATGTGTTGCAGCATGCTATGTGAATTACTTGTACAATTATGTGTGTTTTGAAGCATACTCTTTCTTAACCTAGGATAGACTGGTGATGCCTTTTACTCTTCCCATTTGCTTTTCAACCATGTTTTTGACGTCGTTTCGAACAAAATAGGTCCTTGTAAACTGGAATAGAAGGCTTGAGTCTGACAGTATGAGCCTTAGTTTAGGCATTTGTGTAGCTTATTAGACCTTTTATTCTCACTCTCTATCGTTGAGTCTCCGATGAGTTACTGGAGGTTTGTGCTATTACAAGAATTGGAAATTGAGTTATATGATACTAGGAGTCTTCTGTTGATAACTTTGAGTGGATGGTGTTCCACGATGGCTTAGCTTGGTATTGGATTTCTTTCTGGAGTTGACACGATTTCATGATGAGGTTGTGTGTTATGGTGATTATATTTTATTTGAGGTCGATGTACTACAATTCAAGGCTGTTATTTCCAGTCTGAGATTGACATTTTACTGTTCGAGGTCATTATTTCCAGCTTGAGACTATTACTTTGTGGATGTTACTCGTTAGGGATACTATCACATTTGGGTTCGAGTCTCGATTGACTCTTATTGGACTTGGGATTGGGTGCTTTATCTTTATAGTCTTAGCTATTCTTTGTACTCGTCGGGCTTATAGGGTCCATTCAAGTTTCTATTCCAAGTTGCGCACGAGTATACCTTCTGGCTTATGGGTAACTGTTAGGTTTAGTTTAGTTGTACTTAGATCTACTTTCAGTATGCTCGTATGCCTTCTTTTCATATTTCCTTGACCTCTGTTTGTGTCTAGATTCTATCTTATCATATTGTTTTTACCTTTCTTGCTCGATTGGCCTATGATGCCTACTGAGTACCTTTGCTTTGGTACTTATGCTACACTCTATATCTCTTCGTGATGAAGGTCCTAGTACTAGCTAACAACGGTAATTTCTTGTGTTGTCTTTTGCAACTTATGGATATCGGAGATGAGGGTGAGCACTTGGCATCGTGGATCAACCTGTCTCTTTCTGTATATATGTTAGCTTGTCTTTTGCCTATGAGACGGCTTGTTCTCGTCCACTTTTAGGACTTGTATTTATTCTTGTTAGACAAATCTATACTCGTGACTTCCAGGTTTTAGGAAGGTTTCCTTTTTATAGAGTTTTTAGTTTGCTTCCGTTTCTATCTTTTCTTATTGCTAGTGTTATGTTCTGTATAGTTCTACCCTTGTACTCATTACTTGTCATTCTATGTCGTGACATTTGTTGGGTAAAATGATCACGGAGGTGGCCTGGGGGTTAGGATTTTGATATATTCAGGGTTTAGTTGGGCCATTGTTCGTTGATTATTGTATTTCAATACTTTTTTTACTTGAATAAGCAAAAAATCATAACAAGGGGACATATATGTTCTTTAGAGCATTTAGACATACTTCGAGATAGGTGATAGTTGTTGTTTCACATTTATGATATATGTGCTTGTTAACAGCGTCGTTAGTAATGCATGCATGATATATGATTAGATAACTTGGAAAGATATAATATTTAATGAATGTTGTTGTTAATCGCATGCAATGGACATTTTGCATGAATCTACATGTGTGATTGTGATTGTGCTATGTGTTGATGATTGAAATCAGGTACCACGTTGATACACTGACATTTGGAACGAGTGTCATGTATGTACACTAACATCTGGAATGGGTACCACACTGGTACAATGGGAACGGGTACCACGTTTGTACCCTAACTTGCATACAAAATACTATGTTGATACATGAAGTTGGGAATGGGCACCGTGTTGGTACACTAAAGTTTATATCTGTGGGTTCCAAGAGAGACCCCAACTAATAATTGTTGTGATTTGAAGATTCACGATGTTATGCATATTGGTTCTCATGGGGATCAACAATGATTCTTGATTGTCGGCCATATTCAGGGTGTAGGCTCCGGTCATGAGACAATCAAATAACTTGCAATGCTCTTGATGAAAAGCAGTGTAACTTTATAAATTTTTACTTTCGATTATATATACATATGTGATAAAAAATTTCAACGAAGCCATGTCATGTGACAGCCTAAGTCTAATGTAAATTAGCCACACACGAAAGAATAATTTCATGAAAAAAGTGCAAAAAATCAAACATAGATGTAAACTCACTTATTTAATGAAATAATATTAATTTCCGAATGGAGCTTCTTACAAGATGACATCTCTGCTCTCTTTCCCGGTTCACCATCATGACACCTTAATTTTTTTAAGGAGATCTTGAGAAGCCACACCGAGCTTCCAAACTAAGGACCTCTACATTTGCATACATTTATTGCGAAAACCATTGAATACAAAATGATGAATCATAATATATATATATATATATATATATATATATATATATATA
>JAJOOE010002331.1:0-17419 GCA_036250405.1 Solanum raphanifolium
GAATATAGGTGTAAGTTAAAGTTAAGTCTAAACCAGTTTCCTCATGGGATCGACCCCAACCTACAAGTTGGGTTCTTTACTTGATAACGATCGCTTATACTTCTTTAGGGAGGTGTAATTTGAGCGTATCAAATTTTGGCGCCGCTGCCGGGGAAATTTGGCTTTTAGATTAATTTCACTACATTATTGAACTTTAGTCAAATATTTCCTAATTTTACTTTTTCTTTTTGTTCTTGTCTCTCTCAGGTTCTGACTCTAGTGTATACCAAGGACATGGAGCCAAGGTGAACCACTTACTCCTTACGATCTAGAGTTGAACAAAACTTTCCGAAGAATGAACAATCAAGGAATTCCAGTTAATCCTATCGGAGTAAATCTTGATGATAAAGTTGAGTTACAACAGCCAAGAGTAGCTGGTGGGGAAAACCGAGGTCTAGCTGAAAATCAATTAGGAAATGCAGTGAGGGTGCACGATCCACCAGACCCACAACTACATGCCAACTACAGGGGCAACGCAAATATTGCTGACTCTGATGGACCTCTATTCTTACCTCCTCTGCCTCCGGAGCACACATTTGTGGTAACAAGTAGCTTGATGCAGATACTTACCGCGAGGGGCTTGTTCTCAAGGTTGCCATCGGAGGACCCATATGCTCACATAGCCAAGATAAGAGAAGTCTGCAAAAGTTATGTAGGTCGGCCAGACTTGGATATGGATGTCATCGAATTGAGAGTGTTCCCTCTACCATTAACAGGCGATGCTGTTATATGGTTCATTGAGCTACCTTATGACTCAATCTATACCTGGAACCAATTGAGGGATGTGTTCCTAGCAAGGTATTACCCATTGTCCAAGAAGCTAAATCACAAAGATAGGGTCAATAATTTTGTGGCATTACCTGGAGAGTCTGTAAGTAGCTTATGGGACAGATTCACTTCGTTCATAAGAGGTGTTCCGGATCACCGTATTGATGATGAGTCACTGAAGGAATATTTATATCGAGGTCAGGATGATAACAATAAAGCAGTGCTGGATACTATTGCCGGAGGTTCATATGGTGAGTGCACATGCGCACAGATCGCAGAAAAGCTGGAGAAGATCTCTCGCAACAATAAAGCATGGAGCACTAGGAGGTCGGATACTGGGAGAAACACATTTGTCGTTCATGCTACAAACAACCAGTCTGCGGATGAGATTCGTGAAGAGATGGCTCAGATGAGGACCGAGTTGGGTTTGGTATTGAAGCATGTGAACGGAGGTGCAGTAAAGGTAAATGTTGTGAACTACTTGACTAGAACTCCACCACCAGTGGAAGAGTGTTACTATGAAGAGGATGCTTATGCTATGAATGATCAGACAGGGGGTTTCCGACCAAATGCCCAAGGATCCAACACGGAAAATTGGCACCAAGGTCAAGGAAACCAAGGTCGGAACTATGGAAATTACAACTGAGAGGGTCAATAGGTCCGGGATGGGAACTTCAATCGCGACAACAACTACAATCGAAATAGCTATGGTAACAGAAATGATCAAGTTGGACCGTATGTTCCCCCTTAAAATCAAGAATCTGGTACTAGGGAAGCTGGAGGAAGTATGGCGCGTATTAAAGATATGATGCAGAAGATGATGAGAAGGTTTGATGCAGCTGATGAGAATGTGAAGGAGATAAGAAATGACTTGTCTGGTATTGGTCAAAAGGTTGATGCCCATGCAGTGTCAATAAAGCATCTAGAGTAGCAGATGACCCAGTTGTCTACTACAGTGAACCCACGTCAACCTGGTACTCTTCCTAGCAACAACATCCAGAATCCAAAGAATGACAGCCATTGCATGGCAGTTACTACTCGAGGGGGTAAGACAACCATTGATCCACCTATGCCATTTGTGGTGGAAGTTGAGATTAGAAAAGAAGATGATGTGATAGAGGTTAGAGAAAAGTCTGAGAATGCGACAGAGAAAGAAATTGAGATAACTCAAAAAGTGGTCCCCATACCTAGACCTCCACCACCTTTTCCACGGAGATTAGTGAAGCAGACTGAAGATGGTAAATATCACAGGTTTATTACTATGTTGAAGCAGCTTTCCATCAACGTTCCGTTGATAGAAGCTTTGGAACAAATGCCTGGGTATGCAAAGTTTATGAAAGATATGGTAACAAATAAGAGGTCTGTGAGTTTTAAAGATGATGATAGATTGCAGCATTGTAGCACTATTGCCACAAGGTCTCTTGTGCAAAAGAAGGAGGATCCTGGTGCCTTCACGATTCCATGTACTATCGGATTGTTACACTTTGCTAAGGCATTGTGTGATCTTGGTGCTAGCATCAACCTCATTCCATTGTCTATTTACAAGAAGTTGGGTCTAGGGTACCCAAAGCCCACTAAAATGTGGTTACTGATGGCCGATCGGACTGTGAAAAGACCCATTAGTGTACTCCATGATATGCTAGTAAAATTGGAATCTTTCATTTTTCCGGCAGATTTTGTGATTATTGACTGTGAGGTTGATTTTGAGGTGCCCATCATCCTTGGGAGACCATTTCTTGCCACAGGGCGTGCGTTGGTTGATATGGAAAAGGGACAGATGAAGTTCAGACTGAACAATGAAGAAGTAACTTTCAATATTTGTAGGTCCATGAAGCAGAGTGGTGAGCGGCAAACAGTATCCGCTATAACTTACAGAGTGGAGAGTGGGACAGAAGTACAAATTGAAGAGCGACTAGGTGTTGAGGCACTAGCAGCAGTTATGATGAATTTCGATAGTGATAGTATTAAAGAGTATGATGAGTTGGTAGTCGCACTCGATAGGTGTGAATATCGGTCCAAACCAAAGAAGTATGAGTTAGACATGAAGAATCGCGAGTCCCCACCCGTAAGACCATTTATTGTGGAGGCACCGAAAGTGGAGCTTCAGGCTCTACCACCGCATTTGAGGTATGTATACTTGGGCAGAGATAATACTTTGCTAGTCATCATTGCGGCAGATTTGAATGCGAGACAAGTAGAGTGCTTGGTGACTGTATTAAAGAGGTTCAAGCGAGCTATTCGGTGGACTATTGCGGATATTATTGGGATTCCTCCCGGTATTTGCTTTCACAAAATCCAACTCATGCCAGATCATAAGCCCAGTATCTAGCACCAGAGAAGATTAAATCCACATATGCAAGAGGTAGTTAAAAAGAAGATCATCAAGTGGCTGGATGCGGGAATTATTTATCCCATTGCAAATAGTAGTTGGGTGTGTCCTGTGCAGTGTGTGCCTAAAAGGGTGGTATTATTGTGGTTCCAAATGAAAGAAATGAGCTTGTTCCAATGAGGCTTGTGACTGGATGGAGAGTTTGTATGGATTACTGGAAGTTGAATGCGTGGACAGAAAAGGACCACTTTCCTATGCCATTCATGGACCAGATGTTGGATAGACTTGCAGGAAAGGGTTGGTATTGTTTCTCGACGGGTATTCGGGCTACAATCAAATTTCTATAGCTCCAGAAGACCAAGAGAAGACCACCTTCACTTGCCCTTATGGGACTTTTGCTTTCAAACGGATGCCATTTGGGTTGTGCAATGCTCCAGCAACCTTCCAGCACTGTATGATGTCAATATTTTCTGATATGGTGGAGGACACTATTGAAGTGTTCATGGATGATTTTTCAGTTGTAGGTGATTCTTTTGATCGTTGTCTGGATCATTCGGTCGAGGTGCTTAAAAGGTGTGAAGACTGCAACTTGGTGTTTAATTGGGAGAAGTGTCATTTCATGGTTAAAGAAGGTATAGTGTTGGGTCATCGAATTTTAGAGAAAGGTATTGAGGTTGATAGAGCTAAAGTTGAGGTAATAGAAAAGCTTCCGCCACCTATTTCTGTAAAAGGTGTTAGAAGTTTTCTTGGGCATTCTGGGTTCTATAGGAGATTCATAAAAGACTTTTCAAAAATTGCACACCCATTGTGCAAACTGCTCGAAAAGGAGTATAAGTTTGATTTTGATAAGGCTTGTCTGAGAGCATTTGGAGAGTTGAAGGAGAAGTTGGTCACTACACCTATCATTATTTCACCTGATTGGGGACAACCGTTTGAGGTAATGTGTGATGCAAGTGAAGTAGCACTTGGTGTGGTACTAGGACAGAGGAAAGAGAAAAAATTTCACCCTATTTACTATGCTAGCAAAGCTCTTAATGTGGCCCAGAAGAATTATACTGTGACCGAACAAAAACTTCTTGCGGTGGTTTTTGCATTCGATAAATTTCGATCCTACTTGCTTGGTACTAAGGTCATAGTGCATACTGACCATTCTGCATTGAGGTATTTGATGGCGAAAAAGGATGCAAAACCAAGATTGATTAGATGGGTATTGTTGCTGCAAGAGTTTGATTTTGTGGTAAAAGATAGAAAGGGGACCGAAAATCAAGTTGCCGATCACTTGTCCAGGTTAGAGGAAGAGGCTATGCTAAAGCTTGGAGATAGGGCTGAAATTAATGATGCTTTTCCAGATGAACAGGTATTGGCTGCTTCTCATGATTTGCTTACATGGTTCGTAAACTTTGCTAATTATTTGGCAAGCGATTTGGTGCCCCCGAACTTGTCATTTCACCAAAGGAGAAAGTTTATGCATGATGTGAAGAAATTCTTTTGGGATGAACCTTACTTGTATCGTAGTTGTACTGATGGGATTATTCGTCGTTGTGTGCCCGAGGTTGAGATGTTGAGATGTTGAGTGTACTTGAAGCATGACATTCATCGCCTGTTGGTGGGCATCATAGTGGTATTCGGACTCCGCATAAGATTTTGCAGTGTGGGTACTACTGGCCTACCATACACCAAGATGCTCATGATTTCGCCAAGTATTGTGATCATTGCCAAAGAGAAAGAGGGATTTCATAGAGGCAAAAGCTCCCTATGAATCCGATATTGGTGATAGAGTTGTTTGATGTATGGAGCATTGATTTTATGGGTCCATTTGTGAGGTCATATGGGATGAAGTATATTCTTGTTGCGTTGATTATGTATCGAAGTGGGTCGAAGAAGTTGCGCTCCCCAACAATGAAGGTAAAAGTGTCACTGCATTCTTGAAAAAGAATATCTTCTCCAGATTCGGTACACCGAGGTCTATTATCAGCGACGGAGGCTCTCACTTTTGTAATAAGTTGTTCAAGGCACTACTTGATAAATATGGTGTCCGCCACAATGTAGCCACTCCTTACCATCCGCAGACTAGTGGTCAAGTTGAAGTGTCCAACAGAGAAATCAAACAGATTTTGGCGAACACTGTGAATGCTAATAGAACGGATTGGTCAAGGAAGCTTGATGATGCTGTATGGGTCTATCGCACTGCATACAAGACCCCTATAGGTATGTCTCCTTACCAACTTGTGTATGGGAAGTCTTGTCATTTACCGGTAGAGCTAGAGCATAAGGCGATGTGGGCAATGAAGAAGCTAAATTTGGATTGGGGCTCCGCATCGAATCAAAGAATGAATGACTTGAATATGCTTGATAAGTTTCTCCTAAAATCTTATGAAAGTTCAGCCTTGTACAAAGAGAAGATTAAGCGGTATCATGATCAAAGAATTGAAAGGCGAGAATTTGTGGTTGGTGATCTTGTGCTTCTATTCAACTCTAGGTTGCGCTTGTTTCCAGGAAAACTCAAGTCCAAATGGACTGGGCCATTTTTGCCCACAAAAGTGCTCCCCCATGGAGCGGTTGAGCTTGAGAATAGTGAAGGAACAAGGTTCATGGTAAACGGGCAAAGGATCAAGATCTATCTGGGAAATGATGAAAGTGTGCAAGAAGTGATTGAGGCCTACAATCTTGATGAAGTCTGAGTAATCAAGAAACTTGCGTCGTGCAACAACGTTAAATCAAGTGTTGCTTGGGAGGCAACCCAAGATGTACAATCTAGCCAATGGTAGGTTTCTGTTTCCCATTTAGTAGTTTTCTTTTTTTAATTGCGTCTCTGTATCAATTTAGATAGGTGTTTTAGTTTTTTTAGTGTTAGCTAGAATTAGCCTAATGGTTGTTACATGTGCAGGTACGCTTTGAAAAATCTGTAGAAAATGGTCTGGTGCAGATGTCTACGGACCCCATCGACTGTCCGTCGTTCTATCCACGGACCGTCGATGGTGTCCGTAGATCCCAGGTAAGCCCCTAAATTTTTCCAAGTGTAAGAGTGATCTACAGTCCCAATCTACAGACCGTAGATCGACCCACGGATCGTAGACGGGGTCTCGTGGGTCCAAAACCCTAAATTTGTCTGACCCGACCCGGGCCCCTTTATTTAAAACTCCCCTAATTTCAAATCATTTCCACTTCCCTCCATTCACTCTCCGACCGTTTCAAACACCCTCAACTCCCCTAAATCACTCCATAACTCCCCATAAAATTATCCTTTCCATTCCCCTATTATTCCCACAATTCCTTTCCATTCCGAATACAACTCACTCCATATTCCACAAAAAGGGTTCGTTGTTGGGTTAGTAACGCAGAGGTGATTCTTTGATCTTGCAAAACTTAGTGTTGTCACGCAATCACCCCACTCCATGTTGCTTGTAGGGTAATAGACTTTCCCCTCACTTTGAATTTTGGTTCATAGATTGAATATAGAAAGTCGGGAGTCGGGTCTAGACCTTGGGTAATTGTTAGATGAAATTGCATGATAAAATTGGAAGTTACAATACCCTTGGAACGATAGATAGTGATTGTGTTGCCTTGTTGTATATGATTATAAGTCTACATGTAAGTTTCGACTTAGGGTTCCAAAGTGTGTCTTAAATAATTGTTAAAATGATTAATCAGAATCCTGAGAATGACAAACTAGCATGATTCAATGTTGAAATGCATGGTTAGATTAGGATATTGTTGAAAATGGTCTAAGATGTGGACTTGAAAATTGAGAATGGCTAAACCTTGGCACAGATCCCATCCACGATACCCTATCTATGGACCATAGATTGGGTTCGTGGCTTGAAGCCCTTGAAATTTTCACCAAGTTTGAAACCACTGATGTGGACTACGGTCCGTAGATCAATCTACGGACCGTTCTGTACATCTGTGGTTTCCATCTGCGACCAATATTATTGGTCCGCTAATCCACGGAAGGGTTCCACGGACTATAGATCAGTCTATGGACCGTAGGTTACCTCCGTGGATGACCACTGTAGCCTCTGTCTGAAATTTTCTTAGGACTTTGTTACTGTTCGTTTATAGTCTAAAGTTTTTTGTTTAGTTGTTTCGATTTAGTTTTGGCACTAATATCGATTCCACAGGTACGATGGCACCCAAGAAGCTAGTCACCTACTCAAAACAGGGAAAGTCAAAATTTGTTGCTCCTAGCTTCAGGTTAATCGATGAGGCTAGCATACATTCCTCCCAACACAAGGACTTCTCCCACTGCACCCCGAGCCACCAAAGGCACCCTCTGGAAGGTGATTCCTGACGTAGTCACTGTCTCCCAGTCTGATGAGGAGCACACACTGATCGGGTCACCAACTGGGGCTGCTTTCAATTCAGCTACTGGGTCTGCGTCTGGCTCCGAGTTTACCCATGCTTCGGGCTCTGAGTCCAGCCATGCTTTAGGGTCCGAGTTTGCCCATGCTTGGGGTCCAACGTCAAGTTAGCCACAGGGTCCAGCCAGAAAAAACAAGTAGCCTCATCTGATGAGGCCACTAGCTCAGAGTCAGTGCCCATACCAAGGAATGAGAACCCTACTCCAGTGGCCGGTGAGCCAAACAGATGGTGTGTTGAGGACCAATGGCAAATCTATCGGGATGCCAAGATGATTAATGATAAAGAGAAGATGGCCCGAATTGTTACAGAGGAGCGCAGAGTCCTCACAAGGAGCTTGCACACTGTCCCCGACATTCACCGGCTTTTCAACCTTCACAAGTGTGACTGGATGGCTCAAGACCCAGGGACGTATAGCGAGGAGATTGTGCGGGAGTTCTACGCCTCCTATGCTGCCACTCTCCGTGGGTCAATCTCCAAGAAATCAAAACCCTTAGCCCAAGATCCTCTCACGTCCATTATGGTCTGAGGTTGTCCGGTAGACATATCACAGGCTACCATCAGCCATTTTCTCTATGGGCCTACCACAGGTTACACTTGGTCACTAAACACTTTCCAGAGGAATTCTGAGCAACGAGAGGCTGTTATACTATGCTTGGCTAAGTACATTACTGCTGATGGCGAGCGTGCGGAGTGGGTCGCCACACCACGGTTGGGTATCCGAAAGGCCACACTAAATTTTGCGGCCAAGTTCTTCTGGTTGTTGGTGCGTAACAGGGTGTCGCCGACAAAAGCTGACAACCAACTCACTTGGGACAGAGCGGTCGTGTTTGCAGCATTAGTAGTAGGAGTGGAGATTGAATTTGCCTTCATGCTACTGGCAGAGATTTACGAGAGGGCATTCAAGACCTCCACTACTTACCCCTTCCCATGTTTGATTTTCCAATTATACAGGGACTCTGGAGTGCCGATCTGGCATTGTGATAGGTTGATCCACCGTACCAGGGCTTTGGATATAGACCTCATCCGAGATGAGGCAAATATGGTGACACCTCGCAGTGAGCCCCAGGTTGAGGTACCTCACTTCGGCGTAGATCTTGTAGACACGGTGGGGCAGGCACAGGGTGGTGACCCCATTATACCAGATCACTCTGATACTGTCCCGACCTCCTCTTCCCAGGCCCTTAGCATGGCTCCTAGTTCATCCCGGTCCACACCACATTTAGGAGCTACTATTATCCCATTGGCCAGAGTACAAAAATTAGAGGCTCAGATGGCCACACTGCTGCATCACATCCAGCCTTGGATGCAAAAGTCTATAGCCGAGTCTGAGGCCAGAATAGACCGAAGGATGGAGGACATGATGGACCTGAAGGTCCAATCCGTTAATAAGTGTCTTGATGCTTTTGAATTGCGAGTCCTCGAGCGACCAGCCCCGGCCATAGACCTATCCTTTTTTCAGGCTGAATTAGCCAGACTCCGGGCCGACATTGATGCCATTCTTTCCACCCCTACAGTTGAGCCTCAGGCTGCACCTACTGCAATGGCTGATGATACGGTGCTGGATGCTTTATTCAGTGGGACCGCCGAGGAGGAGTCTGCGCCTACACATACCAAAGGTAAGAGACACCGTTCTAGTCGCACTGAGGAGAAAAAAGCTCAAAGAGACAGTGTAGGAAGGAGAAAGAGGCTAGGAATGCCTCGATTTTAAATGAAGAGTTGCGCCAGCGGAGGGTCCGTGAGAGTATTGCAGGGGCATCGAATTCTGCCCCAGATGTATAGGTCCCACCAGTTGTGAGGGACGTTGTGAGCACCACTACTGGTGCGGTGAGAGTGATAAAGAGCACTACTGAGGGTGCTATGTTAGATGATGTGGGCACTACTGAGGGTGACCCAACTAGTGTTACAGCGGGCTCCGAGAAACCGGACCCACCCGCTTATTGATAATTCGACGGCGCTATGCGCCACAGGTTTGCTTTACCCAATCCACTTTCTTTTTCTACTTTTGTATGCATTGGGGACAATCGCATCTATTTTTGTTGGGGGTGGGGTAAATGGATTGTGAGTGATAGGGTGAAGTCTGAGTAACCCAACTCATAAATCCTCTCGTGGGGTTTTCTTGCCTGTGTTCTTTTTCCCCAAGAGACTATTTAATTTATGTTGAACCGGCATGTGTTAGGATCTTATGTGTAGAAGCATGAAATAGAAAGAAGCATGATGGCTTAAAAAAATGATACCCGTCAGATTTTGTGATGTGTGCTAGAATTTGTACGCTACGATTAGCTGAATGTGTTGGCTTTGTCTATAACATGATAATGAATCAACTTGATGGCATGACTTAAGCTAAACCTTGAACTGGGTAATCTGATAATCTGATAATGAAACTATGTGCCAAGAGTGTGTGAGAATAGTTGAGTGTTCAAACAGTTTTTGTGCAAAACTAGAACTTTCTCGGTTAGTCCTGCTAAGACTCAAAAATCTAGAGGTTAGGAAGTGATCATAGGCCATTGTTCTGATAAGTCAGCAAATTGCCTGAAAGAAGGATCCGACCGAATGAAACAAAAGCTCCATTTGATCCATATACTTTGAGCCAAAAATAATGCTATTTCTTTCTAAACCCCGAACTCACCTTCCTATGATCGACTATGTTGGCCCCGGTCCCTCCTTGGACATGTGCACCTCGACCTAGGCCAAAAGCCTAAGTTGAGGGTGGCTAATGTAAAAAGTAACTTCAATCTTGGCCCTGACCCGACATCGGGTATTGTGCACCTCAACCAATGGAAAATCTATAAGTTGAGGGTGGCTATGAAAGAGGAAATCAAAAGAAAAATGGGTATGAAAAGAGTTTGATGTTGAAAAAGAGAGGAAAGGATGTGACTTGCTGAAAGCTAAAAGAAAAATAAAATAAAAGTAAAAAGAGCTACAAAGTTTAAAGTCACATCCGTGGTTGAAGAAAATCAAGGGAAAGAAGGTAAAACGGTAGGATGGAAAAAAAAGGGCAAAAAGAGGTTGAAAGCCTAGTGTAGTGTCAAGGAGGGTAGAAAGTCACTAAGAAGTACCCAAATGTACCACACCTGACCCTGAGCCTACGTTACAAGCCAAGAAAGTCCTATAGTGATCCTAGAGTCTAGTTTGGAGAGTCTAAGCAGTGAAAATAAGGGCAAGCCTATGGTACTGAGCACTAACTGTACTTGAAGTTATTTCTGAGTGTGAGTATTGAATGAATCCTTGTACTCAAATTCATCAGTCATTGTGCGAAGAAGAAAAAAAGGGATTTCGTTTGAAGTAAGGGCACTTAGTACATTGTCGGAGAGTTGGTACCTTGGTGATAGTAAAACAATGTATGTTGTGTGTTGGTTGGTCAATCGTTGTCATGGTTTGATCCGCATGAATTAGCTTATCGAGTCTAAGAGAAAAAAAATTGTACCCACAAAGAGAGTGGGGTAGAAAGCCATGTGATTGCATGTGTTTGAAATGCTTGCTTCTATACAAGTGTCGTTTAGACTCTTAGTGCGTCGCTTGAGGACAAACAAAGAATTTAAGTTGAGGGTGTTGATATACCGTGAGTTTACGGTATTTCTAATACATTTCACTTACAAGTTGTGTGTGTCTAGGGCCTTTTTGGATTGGTTTTTATGTGTTTTTATCATGTTTTACAGGAAAGACGTTCAGGCGCGAAAGTAAAGGGACAGCTGAAATAACTGTAGAAAGGGCACCTACGGAGGTAATCTACGGACCGTAGGTCCAGTGACGCTCTGTAGGTGATGGCTGTAGATCAGCATGAAAGGCATGGAAGGCAAATCAGGGAAATCTGACAGAGTGTGGAACCACGGTGGCCATTGACGGTCCGTAGATTGATCTACGGACAGTACTGTTAATTCGTAGATTGATACTGCAAGGGTTCCAGTACCTGATTTTTGAAGATTCCAGGTATAAAGCTACGAAAGGAGATTGACAGACCATAGATCGATCTACGGTTCGTACCGTAAGTCCGTCGTTTGCTTCAGAGAAGCTGATTTTTGGAGGCTGAAATATTTTCTAAGTCCTGGCTGACGGAAAGGACTCACGGACTGTAGATCCATTGACGGTCCGTGAGTCAGTCTCATGGAATAAAGACGTGTGCCTAAACACACTTTCCTTAATTTGTTTCCCTTTTAATTTAGGACTTGTTTTCTATAAATAGGGCATGTAAACCTCGTTTTTAAGGGTTAGATTTTATTACTTTTGTTTGACATTGTGACTTGGGAACTAATTTTGCTACCCGAGAAATTCTTGATTTCCAAAGGTTAGTTTTGAAGATTTGGTTTGAAATTTGAGTTGAATTTCAGGGTTTATTTTTCTCAACTACATAAGTTCATAATTCTTTCATCTAAAACAATGAATTATGTACATATGATTATGGGTAACTAAACTCCACAACTAGGGTTGTGGGATCCATGAGCGATTAACAAAGTATGAATAGTAAATAAGCAATTCTTGAATAGTGTTTTGCATGCATTGATAATTCTTTCGTTCAAAAGTCTTTTTAACGAGTGCAATCGTTAGAACTTGCCTTGTTTCTACTTGCCGGACCAAGGAGGTAATCAACAAGAAAAGAATTATCAATATAGATTTAGTGTGATACTATCTAATAGGCTAGTGTCGATTGGTGCGAAGTAATAACAATGCCAAACATCGATTATGATGTCTAATATGAGGTAAAGGTAAGGGTTAGTAAATTATACACATATAGCTGGACCAAGGTGCAGGGTGAAATTCTCTAGATGTCGGACCAAGGATTTAGAGATAGCTAACTTATCACTTTGCATGTAATACACTAGGACAGGATTGCTATTACTAGGATTACTGAGTTATAAGCTTGTGGTGAACACGTATACCCTAGTTAATTTTCTCATCTTGATAATAACAAAAATTGACTTTTCTTTACTGATTACTTACTGAATTCTTGCAATTTGTTTCACAAATCCCCCCTTTGTATTACTTGTTTCCGGAAGTACTTTGACTAAACGAATATAGGTGTAAGTTAAAGTTAAGTCTAAACCAGATTCCTCGTGGGATCGACCCCAACCTACAAGTTGGGTTCTTTACTTGATAACGATCGCTTATGCTTCTTTAGGGAGGTGTAATTTGAGAGTATTAGCTACATCAAGAATAAACTTAAGCATGCTCAACTAATTAACTCATGAAATATTTTAGCAACTCATCATATAAGCATATAAACATGAGAGACATCATTATGAAAACTCATTTTCTCATTTAACAAGAATTCAATTTAAAACATGCATATCATAAGGAGACTATAGAAACTCATTTTCACATAAGACTCCAAAACATGCAACATGCCACTAGAAATTCTATGTCCCAAGCTTAAATTGGAATAGAATAAAGTGACAAGGATGCCAAAACTCACCACAACCTGCTATTCAACATACCATCCCCCACTTAGGAGAAACCCATCTAGGCCATCCTAAACAACAAATAAAGATCTCATTACAAAACAAGGAACTATGACTTACCGGTACCCTCATCCGGATTTGCTTCCTTATTAGCTTGGAGAGCATAGAAAGGAGTCTTCTTTTGACCCTCAACATATGGACCACTATAAGAAGCTTGCTTAGAATCTCTCCCTTTAGCCGCAAGAGTAGGACAATCTCTCACTTTATGATCATCATTTCCACAACCATAGCACCCATTAGTACCGGCTAGGCATTTCCCAAAATGCTTCTTTCCACAAGTGAGACAAGTAGGCTTAACAAATTGAGAACTACCACCTCTCTCTTGGTTGACCTTAGGAGAACTTGAGAAATCTTGATTAGGAACCCTCTCCTTAAACCTAGGTTGTCCTTGCTCATCGGACCTACCCCTTTTCAAATCCTTCCTCTCCCTCATAAGTTTGGACTCCTTAATAGATTGAGTATACACAACAAGCCTAGAGATATTCATGTCACCATGGAGCATTACCGTACGCCACTCTTCCTTAACCAAGTCGGATACACCGGTAACAAACCTACTCATCTCCTCTCTAGGGTTAGACGCCAAGGATGGAGCATATTTAGACAACAAGGTAAACTTCAAAGCGTACTCCGCCACACTCATACTACCTTGATTAAGGTTAATAAACTCCTCAATCTTACACTCCCTCTTCTCATGGGGAAAGTACTTTCCTAAGAATGCTTCCTTAAACTCCTCCTAGTCCATGGGACCCGCTTCAACTAGCCTATTGGCTTTTCATTGAGTGAACCAAATTTGGGCCACCTCTTTCAATTGGTAGAAAGTCAACTCCGCCTTCTCCCTAGAAGATACACCCATAGCATCCATTATCTTATAGATTTCATCCAAGAATCCTTGGGGGTCTTCTCCCATTCTAGAGCCAAGAAAAATAGGAGGATTCATCCTCACAAAGTCTCTGAATCTTGAGGCCACGGTACTCTCATAAGCATTCACCCTAGGCCCCACATCTCGATTAGCTTGAGCCGTCATGGCTTGAGCTAGAGTTAGAAAAATCGCCCTAATCTTTTCATTAGTCATGGCCGGGGGAACCACCAGAACCTCATTATCTTGTTCATCTATAGGGACTTGGCCACCTTGAAGACCTTGAACATCTTGGGGAGGAACTTCCTCATTTCCAATCTCCTCTTCCGCTCTCCTCGGGTTAGCCCTTGTATTCATATCCTATAAACATAAGAGAAGGATTAGGAAAAGGACACTTATAGACCAAACTCTAAGGCACGACTACAAGAATAATGAAAGAAGTGTAAATTCTACCGTCCTATAGCCTCTCGCTCATAGATGTGTCGCAACTCACACCGATGAACAAGACTCTACTAGACATGGCTTTTGATACTTTGAACCTAAGAACCATTTTCCAAAACCTTATGCTCTGATACCAAGTTTGTCACGACCCGAGAGCACCCCTAAGTCATAACATGCATATTCGACCTCTCAGAGGTCTTATACAATCCCTTAACTTTCATCACATTAGATATGTAAAATAGTGCAGAATTAAAAACTCTTTAAAACAAAATCCATAAGACTCAAAGGTCACTTTTAAAAACACCTTTCAATAGTACACAATGCGGAATACTAAGACTCTTAGCCACCTTAGACATAAACCTGAAAACATACTAGGGACACGGCCCTTTACAATCAAAAGAAGTCTATTACAAGAACCTTATCATAAAAATAGAATAGAAAAGTCTTGTCCTCGACATATGAGGACATACCACAAGATCTTGGAAGAACTTCAAATTCCAAGCTTACTATAGAACCCGCTCACTTGCCGGAACCTACACTTGTAGAAAATAGAGAAAATATGGAATTAGCACAATTAAGTACTAAGTATGATGACTAAGCAAAAACATGTTAAAATGGACATTTATTTGAAATAAATGATTTCATGCCATTTTTTATAAAACCTTCGTAACACAAATATAAGAGACACATTTCAAGTCATCATCCACATATGAGACAATACCCACATAATAGACATACTCAACTAGTACCAATGTACAACACATAAACATAATAGTCAAGTAAGTCCTTTCATCATCTTAAAACCTATATCTCAAGTCACCCTAAGCCACACTTAAGTGAGACATGAAGTGACCACCCATACAACCTCTTCATATACACCTAAGTGTTCTTAAGGGTTACCATAGATAAGGAATTTATTATTACAATATAACATGCTAAGTCAACATTCTTTATTATACCATGTTAGGAGACATTCAAGCAATAAGGGGACTTTCACGTAATAGTCATTTAGACTAAGGGAACTCACTTTAGCATCTTCTAGGCCTACTCGTGCCATGTGTAGATAGCATCCCATAGTACCACCTACACTTTGTAGAACTTATGCAATAACTAGAGTGCACATCCCACATGATGGGAAAAAGGCATTAACCGACATAGACCATGCTAGCTAG
Organism: Solanum raphanifolium; assembly: GCA_036250405.1. Taxonomy (NCBI): domain Eukaryota; kingdom Viridiplantae; phylum Streptophyta; class Magnoliopsida; order Solanales; family Solanaceae; genus Solanum; species Solanum raphanifolium. Next base: position 15,421 of record JAJOOE010002331.1, read on the forward strand.
GCATGGAATCCGGAGTCTACCCTACTCTGTGGAAGGTGTTCTACTTGCCAAGGGTAGAACTAATAAGCAACCCATGTAGGCACATGATTTAAGGGATATCCAAAGAAGTTCATTGTACCCTAACCTCATACTCTGAGAGGGATACCTTCTTAACTGTATCCACTCGGTGCTTAGCCTTAGTTCCCATAGAGTAATTTCATTCACATGTATGTACTAGAGAGGGCTCCATCACTAAGTCTTGCCGACCCATAGTACTTCTACCAAGAAGGGCCTCACAAGGATCTACCGATCAAAGTTCAATAGGATAGCTCATTGACTTTCTTAGAGAAGGTTTTCTACCATTCCGGTCCACCAACTATAGGTCTATCATTTCACACAAGAAAAAGGTCATTATCCTAAGGTCCACCACTTCAAGGTTTTTCATTTACTTAGGAGTCTAGACTTATGAAAGGGCAGCATTCTTAGATCTACCGATCCTAGACATTCATTCATTCCATAAGCTTTCATGTAACAAGAAGGGACATCTAAGTCTACCAAGCAAGCCACAACATTTCCATATAGAGACTCTTCATAGTTTAACAACATCACATATAAGAACATTAAAGGAGATCACACTTTCAATCATAATGTAATAACACTTTATACAAGATCACCTTATGTCCGTAAGAATACCTTCACATTTATATCTTCACATAGTACAATAACACTTCATAACTTGATAACACCTTAATTCAATAGATAATGCCTTCAAGGCCATGTTCATAATACATTCCATAATTAAACACCTCCACCATAAGTGGATCAAACCAAACAAGAACAATTATATCAATAATATGAGATTAAGCCAACTTACCATCCTCCAAATCCATATTTAACAACATTCAAGTCCCCACCATTTTACTTACCACAAGAGAATTCATCCATAACTTGCCCATAAGGCCACAACTCTCAATTCATCCATACATCAACAATTCATCATAGATAGATATAAAAAATCATAAGAGTCACCAATACAATCCAATCCAAACACAATTTCATAAACTTTGGATTATAAGCAAAAGACCCACTTTATAAGCAAATTCTAGGGTTTTGTGGAAGACAAGGGTTCATAGAGTTTTTCATTCAAAAACCTTCAATCAAACATTAATAACATCATATTTAATCATTGAAACCATTTTCATGCAAGAACCCTTGAGAGAATTGAGAAACAAGCTTTTTCATAACTTTTTGGAAAACATTAAAATTCATTTGAGATTGGCTCTAAAGCGAAAACTAGCTTTAGATAAAGAGCCACCATACCTCAATTGATGAAATCCCAACAAAATTTGGTGGAAGAAACCCTCAATTTGAAACCCTAGCTCTCGACCTTCTTCTTCCTTAAACTTGAGAGAACTTGTAACATCCGACAATTTAAAATGAATATGAAGAAGCTTGAAATTGGAAGTAGTCATTTTTGGAAAAACATTTAGAATCTGGAAATTCAGCCAAGTGTGGAAATCAGTGAGTTTTTGGCCAACTTTGAGCAATCATAACTCCTAGCTCAGGATGATCCAGGAGTAGTTCCAGTTATCTTTGGAAAGCCCTTGGAACGATCTTTCCAACGCCACTGAGTTTGCTCAATTCCGAGTTCGTATGAGCGAGTTATGCTCGTTGAAAGTTGGGCAGTTGGCAGGGAATCCGTCCGGAAAATTTAAGGGCATTTTGGTCTTTTCACAAATCTTTTTTTTTGAGGTTATATTGTTGTGTTAGGCTGTTTGTGGATCATTTTTGTTCCATTTTAAAAGAGTAAGAGTTAGGGTTCTTGAGAGTGAAGAAGAAGAAGAACTTGGAGCTAGGGCTTGGTTTGAAAACGTTTTCTTCATCAAATTTCTTGGGGAATCTTAGTAAAGGTATGGGAGTTCTTTATTTAGGGCTAGTTTTCGCCCTAGAGCCAAATCTCAAAATGGTTTTCAAGGTTTTCAAAGGTTATGAAAAACCCCAATTCTTCCTCAAACTCATG
>JAJOOE010002332.1:0-20132 GCA_036250405.1 Solanum raphanifolium
CCCCCCCCCCCCCCCCCCCCCCCCCCCCCCCCCCCCCCCCCCCCAACTAAATGGAAATAAAATAAAAATAATAAAATTAGCTTTGAACTAAGTATTTATTTATATTCAGATTATTAGAAATAACTAGGAATGTGTTACCTATAAGCTCATAACACGGTAATCCTAATACTAGTAATCTTATCCTAGTGTATTACATGGAAAGTGATAAGTTAGCTATCTTTAAAATCTTGATCCGGCATCTAGAGAATTTAACCCCGCACCTTGGTCCGACTACGTGTGTATAATTTACTAAGCATTACCCTTACCTCAAATTAGACATCACATCAATGTATGGCTTAATTTTCACCCTTACACCAATTGACATTAGACTATTAGATAGTATCACACTAAATCTATGTTGATAATTCTTTTCTTATTAACTACTTCCTTGGTCCAGCAAGTAGCAACAAGGTGAGTTCTAACGTTGGCCACCGTTAAAAAGACTTCTAAACGAAAGAATTACCAATGCATGCAACAACACTATTCAAGAATTGTTTAGTTACTAATCATACTTTGTTAATCGATTATGGTTCCCACAACTCTAGTTATGAAATTTAGCTACTAATTATCTCAAAAATACAATCAAAATCTATTAAAATAACAATAGCTAAACTATCTTTTATTAATTATGAGTACAAATAAATAATAAAGGAGAAACAACAATAAACCACAATTCTCCGACCTCCACGGCGGCTCTTCCAATGTTCCTAAGCTAGAAGAAAATTTATAGTGTATATTATTTCTTGGTTCTTGGCTCCCTAAATAATTATTTCTATGCACTATTTATAGATGTAGAAAATCATAAATAAAATAATTGAGTACAAATTAAATTAGGAATCCAAAACAAAAAGGAATTGGATTCCTTTTTTTTATTGCCGAGTGAACAATGGTACTGCCGCCTCAACATAATTCTGCACAATTCACTTGCTGCCATGTGGAAGCAGCAAGAAGCAAGCGTAAAAATTGAAATTCCACAATTTGCAGCCGCCATTTCCTTATATATATAAATATATTATTTTATTAAATTTAATTCATTAAGTTATCTGCTTGATTTCCTTCTTCAACCTTTCATCTTTAATTCGTTTTAGCTTCAAATTTCTTCATTTTTCCACCAATTTAATCCTACAAATAAAATATACCATTTAACATAATTCATAAAATTCATGCTAGAAAAGGACAAATATAAAAAATAAATGTGAGGTATATAATGATTAAAAATATGTATTTTGGTCTCACATCAACACCCCACACTTAAAACTTTTGCTCGTCCTCGAGCAAGCATTAAAGTTCATCTCAAAAAAATTCATACTAGCAATGTCATCACTTTGGTTAATACAAACAATTAGGCCATATACCAATTTCAAAATATCAAGTACGCTTCTCAATAATTATGCAAGACATCCAAATAAACAACAAATCTCTAACCTCCAAACCTCAAGGAAGGACTTTGAACTCATCAAATTTAAGCTTGTTCACCTACTCTCATCAAAGAAAGTTAATAAAATCACCTATCTATCATGAAACAAGTGCCCTCACAAGAAGAAATAGTCCACACACTCAAATCAAAAGATTGAATATAAATTAAGGACTTAGCATCAAAGAACACTCTCACACTCACAAAGAAAATTCTCATGTATGCACAAAGAACCATATGCTTGCCCATTATGTACATCTCCACTAATTAAGCATGCTTGAATAGAATCAAATAGGACTTTAACGGATTGTAATGTAGGCTAGGGGACGGGTAGGAAAACTATATAATAGTGACTTACACTTTCTTAAGCATTTTGCAATTTTATACTTCATCGCCCATTATTTTCTTCTCTTTATTTTCAGCCCTTTATTCAACAATTATTTCACAAGTAATTCTCATCATCTCAAGAATGTTTCAATCATTTTTTATTTTTTTTAAGTTTTCCTTCATAATACCCACCCTCAACTTACGTATTTTACATGCGTTAAGGTGCACGGTGTCCTTGGAAGGACCAGGACCATCATCAAGGTAACTTATTTTTCATGTCACGTTCTTTTTCTTTTCTTTTTTTTCATGTACCGTTCTTTCAAAGAGGGCTTTTAAGTACTTTGTAGCTATCACCGATTACATTTTCACTCAACCATCCCTTTTTTTTCAGAATTGATAATTAGAATAAGTCTATGCTATAATGCTCAAGGAAGCAAGGTGCAAAAACTAGGGATTCAACAAAAATAGTCAAGGGCAAAATATGGCTACCAACAAAAGGCTACAGGCTCAAAAGGGCTAACTAGTGATAAAATATCTAAAAAGGCTAAAATTTGACATACAAATCAAAGAAAGCCTATTATCATCTCCTAAACAAAGCATCACTTTTCATTTCGCTTCAATAACATCCAGGGCAAGTTCTAGACTAAGATGCAAAATATGGAATAAACAAAATCTCACCACACATGGCACAAGTATCAAATCAAGATGGATCAATTCCACTTCTAAGAGAGACAGAATCATAACAAACTACAAAATAAAATAAGCTCTATACAAAGTCACAACAATGAACCTAGATGTCAAAAAGTTTACAATTTTACTAGCAATCAAGCATTCACAAGAAAATACTACTCAAATTAGGCCCAAATAGTAAGTATCACATCACTCAAAAAGGTCTTTTCTTTTCTCTCCAAAAAAAAATATTCCTAAAAAAATAAAATAAAAGACACTCGATTCAAAGGGACTATCCTTAGGAAAAGAACCGAAAACAAAAGTCAAGGAACCCATTCTAAAAAAAAGACTCAATAAAACAGTAAAAACTAGGAATTCATTCCTCCACCCCACACTTAAAAAGATGTTATGTCCCCAAAGCATTAAATAAAATTTAAAACAAGGGTTAGGAAAACTCCCTGAGGCCTTTAGACCTAGCTAGTAGCATATTCTCTTTATTTCATCAAGGGTCGTCACCCCACACTTAAGCTCAAACATGCTACTTTGCTTCAATTTTTATTTATTTTTTGGGTACTCAGACTTCCCATAATCTGCAAAAACAAGAAAAGAAAAAAAAAGTGATACTAATAAAATAAGAAGTTACACTACTAATTGGGTTGCCTCCTAATAAGCGCTTAATTTAACGTCGCGGCACGACACCATCAATTTTACTATTTTTCCTTCCACTTTGAAGATATGAATTGCACCCCTAATTTCACATCAATTTTTCTATTACGCTCAAGGGGTGGTGGTATAAAAATAAAGGTCCCAAGCAATAGATATCGCATTATGCACTTCTTGGATCCTAAGTGAGGAATGTAATTCTCCGATGTTGAAACAATAAATTCAAGAATATAGACACAATTTTCCTCCTCCATACACTCTTCTATAGGCTCAGATGGCTCGATGAATTTCTCATCATCTAAACATAATGTGGAAAAATGATTGGAATGAGGTCCAATGCGCCCTAACTTATGAATTATTTTATTATTTACACCCTCATATTTACAATATTATCTACTTCATTACATAACTCTAGTATACTCTTCTCAACGATGACACCATCAATAAAAGTATGATCAAGCAATTGACCCTCAACTTTTAGCTCTCCAAGTTGACTTATAAGTACTTTTTCTTCCTCACACATATTATTACTAAATTGTTAGGTGTCATAAGATTTAATATTTGCACTCAACTCACAATCTAAATAATAGAGATCAAATTCAAAGCTATCTTCAACACTGCGCTTATATATTGATTTATAGCAAAGTATTAACAAATCTTCCGTGTACCCATACAACTTATCTTGTTGAGAAAAAATTAACCTACAAGAATCCATAATATCAGAAGTACAAGAATTACAAGAACACTTATCACTACATACTTTTCCAGATGACATCTCAAGAAGAGTAAAAGAAATATGATAATAATAATAAAAACAAATTTAAAACTAATCCTAAGAAACAAAAAAGGACTACAAATCAAAATAAATACTAAAGACAATTTCTAATCCACATTACCCGGCAGCAGCGCCATTCTTGATAACGTTCAAATATACTTCTTGAAAAGAAATATAAACGATCGTATGCAATATATTTACCCAACTATGAGCCGGGGTCGATCCCATGGATAATATGGAAGAATATTGTCAATAGCAAATATTTAACTTGATAATCGTTATATAAAAATGGGGGGGGGGGGATTTAAATGGAAATAAAATAAAAATAGCTTTGAACTAAGTACTTATTTATATTCAGATTATTAGAAATAACTACGAATGTGTTCCCTATAAGTTCATAACGCGGTAATCCTAATAATAGTAATCCTAACCTAGTGTATTACATACAAAGTGATAAGTTAGGTATCTCTAAATCCTTGGTCCGGCATCTAGAGAATTTCACCCCGCACCTTGGTCTGGCTACGTGTTTATAATTTACTAAGCCTAACATTTACCTCATACTAGATATCACATCAATGTATGGCTTACTTTCACTTTCGCACCAATTGACATTAGACTATTAGATAGCATCACACTAAATTTATGTTGATAATTCTTTTCTTATTAACTACCTCCTTGGTCCAGCAAGTAGCAACAAGGCAAGTTCTAACGTTGGCCACCGTTAAAAAGACTTCTAAAAGAAAGAATAATCAATGCTTGCAACAACACTATTCAAGAATTGCTTAGTTACTATTCATACTTTGTTAATCGATTATGGTTCCCACAACCCTAGTTATGAAATTTAGCTACTCATTATCTCAAAAACACAATCAAAATCTATTAAAATAAATATGATTGTGTTAATCATAAAAAGTTAAGAACAATAGCTAAACTATCTTTTATTAATCACAAATACAAATATATAATAAAGGAAAAGAAAGAATAAACCACAATTCTCCAACATCCACGGCGGCTCTTCCAAAATTCCTAAGCTAGAAGAAAATTTATATTGCGTATTATTTCTTGATTCTAGGCTCCCTAAATAATTATTTCTATTCACTATTTATAGATGTAGAAAACCATAAATAAAATAATTGAATGCAAATTAAATTAGGAATCCAAAACCAAAAAGGAATTGGATTCCTTTTTTTATCGCCGAGTGAACAATGGTACTACCGCCTCAACATAATTCCGCACAATTCACTTGCTGTCAAGTGGCAGCTGCAAGAAGCAAGCGTAAGAATTGAAATTCCACAATTTGAAGCCGCCATTTCCTTATATATATAAATATATTATTTTATTAAATTTAATCCATTAAGCTGTTTGCTTGATTTCTTTCTTCAACCTTCCATCTTTAATTCGTTTTAGCTCCAAACTTCTTCATTTTTCCACCAATTTAATCCTACAAATATAAATAATAAATGTGAGGTATATAATGATTAAGAATATGTATTTTAACCTCACATCAGTGATCTTCTTATTCTCGTTTGTCTTAATCAAATACTTGATGATCCTCTTCTTGGTCACTTAAGTCGAGCCACCTCCTCCCCTGATGCTTGGACCAAAATAGAGTGTATGTTTCAGTCTCAGACATGTGCTCAAGTCATGCAATTAAAATCTCAACTTCAAAACCTTTCTAAAGGCAATCTATCCAATCTAGATTATTTTGAGAAGAAACGTGCAATTGTCGATTCTCTAGCAGAAAGTTTGTACTTTGTACAAGATGACGACTTTATCTCTTTTGTTCTTAATGGCCTTGATTTTTCATATGGAATTTTCAAGGCTACATTTAATATGCGTTCTGGACTTATCACTCCTGAAGAACTGTTTGGACTCCTTCTTCAAGAATTCTTCAAGAAAAAGAACGCTTAGCCGAAGAACGTCTCTCTACTACCATTAACACTCAATTTGGCTCCGCTCCTTCTCATGCTATGTTAACACAAAGTTCATTCCTTCTTCAACCCACTCTACTCCATCAACACAAACCAATCTTCTATTCTTGGCCAGCCCCCGCTCTCTAATTTTTTAGCCCATAATTCTCCAAATCATGCTCAATCTATGGTACCCCAACAATATCCACATTCATCTCGGTTTAATAATCGTCCGTCCAAGCATCGTGTGCAATGTCAAATATGTGGTAAAACTAATCATGATGCTCGTAATTGCCACAATTGCTACAATGAAAAAGATTTTCCACCAACAAGGCAGCCACAGTCGCGGTCAACTCCCAAACAAGCACATCTTGCTTCCCTGCCTGAACTTTGATTCGGGTGCCACACATCACGTGACCTCGAATCTGGCTAACCTCTCCTTACAGACTTACACCGGCAATGATGGTTTAGCGGTTGGTAATGATATGAAAATTCCTATTTCGCACATTGGCTCTTCAATTTTGTTTACACACTCTCGGCCCATTCATCTTAATAATATTCTGCATGTCCCTCAGATTTCCAAAAAATTACTTAGTATTTCTAAAATAACTCGTGATAATAATGTCTACATGGAATTTCATCCTTATCACAGGGCAGGAAACTTCTTCGAGGAACACTTGATGGTGACATTTACCACCTTCATCACCTCATTCTCAGGGCGTGCAACTGTTCAATCAACGATGTGTACAAACAAGTCATTGTTGGGGTCGTGCCCTCTAGTATAACATAAATGATTATAATTCAAAATCAGTTCAAACATAAATTGGTCCCAAAATTTTACAAGCCTTGAAATTTAGTTAATTAATACAAAAACTATTAGAGTCCATCACCTATTTGAATTCAAATATTGTAGTTAATTTTAAATTAAATTATTGTAGCTTATTCTTTGTAACAAAGGATTACTCTTCCTTTAGAGTAGGTATTAGATTAGGACTCTTAGACTTATCGTCAATATGTTCAAAATCTATAAATAGAAAAAACAAATACGGCAGAACAATAATTTGCTCTTATTTTCTCAAAAGCTTCTCATACTTATTCTATATATGGTATCAGATTTGCCCTTCGATCCTATGGCCGCTTCTCATATTTCTGGCAACATGTTGTCCCACGCAAAACAACCCAGTTCTTCCTCCATTATCTAACTACCAAACCTTTCCCTCAAACTCGACAGGTGCAACTATTCCCTTTGGAAATAAAATACCTTGGACATTCACAAAGGCTTTTCTCTTGACTCCTTTGTTCTTGGTTTTAATCCTCCTCCATAAACCATTATCGTCACCCCGACTTCAATCACTATGGCTACAGATTCCTCCACCACCCAATCACAATCTGAAATTACTTGTAACCCTATCTATGAGGAATGGCGACACAGTGATTGATAACGTTCAAATATACTTCTTGAAAAGAAATATAAACGATCATATGTAATATATTTACCCAACTATGAGCCGGTGTCGATACCACAGAGAATATGGAAGAATTTTGTCAATAGCTCATATTTAACTCGATAGTCGTTATATAAAAATGGGAGGGGGGATGATTTAAATGGAAATAAAATAAAAATAATATAATTAGCTTTGAACTAAGTATTTATTTATATTCAGATTATTAGAAATAACTAGGAATGTGTTCCCCATAAGTTCATAACGCGGTAATCCTAATAATAGTAATTTTATCCTAGTGTATTACATGGAAAGTGATAAGTTAGGTATCTTTAAATTCTTTGTCCGGCATCTAGAGAATTTTACCCCGCACCTTGGTCTGGTTACATGTTTATAATTTACTAAGCCTTACATTTACCTCATACTAGACATCACATCAACGTATGGCTTAATTTTCACCCTCGCACCAATTGACAATAGACTATTAGATAGTATCACACTAAATCTATGTTGATAATTATTTTTTTATTAACTAGCTCCTTGGTCCGACAAGTAGCAACAGTTCTAACGTTGGCCACCGTTAAAAAGACTTCTAAAAGAAAGAATTATCAATTCATGCAACAACACTATTCAAGAATTGCTTAGTTACTATTTATACTTTGTTAATCGATTATGGTTCCCACAACCCTAGTTATGAAATTTAGCTACTCATTATCTCAAAAACACAATCAAAATCTATTAAAATAAATATGCTTGTGTTAATCATAAAAAGTTAAGAACAATAGCTAAACTTTCTTTTATTAATCAAGAATGCAAATATATAATAAAAGGAAAAGAAAGAATAAACCACAATTCTCCAACATCCACGGCGGCTTTTCCAAAATTCCTAAGCTAGAAGAAAATTTATATTGCGTATTGTTTCTTGATTCTTGGCTACCTAAATAATTATTTCTATTCACTATTTTTAGATATAGAAAACCCTAAATAAAATAATTGAATGCAAATTAAATTAGGAGTCCAAAACTAAATAGGAATTGGATTCCTTTTTTTTATAGCCGAGTGAACAATGGTACTGCCGCCTCAACATAATTCCGCACAATTCACTTGCTGCCATGTGGCAGCAGCCAGAAGCAAGCGTAATAATTGAAATTCCACAATTTGCAGCCGCCATTTCCTTATATATATAAATATATTATTTTATTAAATTTAATCCATTAAGCTGTCTACTTATTTTCTTTCTTCAACCTTTCATCTTTAATTCGTTTTAGCTTCAAATTTCTTCATTTTTCCACCAATTTAATCCTACAAATAAAATATACCATTTAACATAATTCCTAAAATTCATGCTCAAAAAGGAAAAATATAAATAATAAATGTGAGGTATATAATGATTAAGAATATTTATTTTGGCCTCACATCAATGATCTTCTTATTTTCGTTTGTCTTCGTCAAAAAATTGTTGATCCTCTTCTTGGTCACTTAAGTCGAGCCACCTCCTCCCCTTATGCTTGGACCAAAATAGAGTTTATGTTTCAGTCACATACATGTGCTCAAGTCATGCAATTAAAATCTCAACTTCAAAACCTTTCTGAAGGCAATCTATCCATTCTAGAGTATTTTGAGAAGAAACGTGCAATTGTCGATTCTCTAGCATAAAGTTTGTACTTTGTACAAGATGACAACTTTATCTCTTTTGTTCTTAATGGCCTTGATTATTCGTATGGAATTTTCAAGGCTACATTTAATATGCGTTCTGGACTTATCACTCCTGAAGAACTGTTTGGACTCCTTCTTCAAGAATTCTTCAAGAAAAAGAACGCTTAGCCGAAGAATGTCGCTCTACTACCATTAACATTCAATTTGGCTCCGCTCCTTCTCATTCTATGTTAACACAAAGTTCATCCCTTCTTCAACCCACTCTACCCCCTCAACACAAACCACTCTTCTATTCTTGGCCAGCCCCCACTCTCTAATTATTTAGCCCATAATTCTCCAAATCATGCTCAATCTATGGTACCCCTACAATATCTACATTCCTCTCAGTTTAATAATCGTCCGTCCAAGCGTCATGTGCAATGTCAAATATATGGTAAAACTAATCATGATGCTCGTAACTACCACAATTGCTACAATGAAAAAGATTTTCCACCAATAAGGCAGCCACAGTCACGGTCAACTCCCAAACAAGCACATCTTGCTTCCCTGCCTGAACTTTGATTCGGGTGCCACACATCACGTGACCTCGAATCTGGCTAACCTCTCCTTACAGACTTACACCGGCAATAATGGTTTAGAGATTGGTAATGGTATGCAAATTCCTATTTCGCACATTGGCTCTTCAATTTTGTCTACACACTCTCGGCCCATTCATCTTAATAATATTCTGCATGTCCCTCAGATTTCCAAAAATTTACTTATTATTTCTAAAATAACTTGTGATAATAATGTCTACATGGAATTTCATCCTTATCACAGGGCAGGAAACTTCTTTGAGGAACACTTAATGGTGACCTTTACTGCCTTCATCACCTCATTCTCAGACTTTCCCACCTTCAGTATTCCTTACTGAAAGGACTTCTCTTGTTGGCTGGCACCGTCAACTGGCTAATCCAAATGAAGCTCTTCTTCAATGGCTTGTGTCTAACTTTAGGCTACCTATTTCTGATTCTTATTTTTCCTAATGTTTGTGAACCTTGTCAACTAGGCAAGAGTCGACGCTTACCTTTTTCCCATTCCCATGTTTCTAGCAGTAGTCCTTTTCAATTAATTTACTCCAATGTTTGGGGACCTTCTCCTGTTCCCTCTATTAATGGATCTTCCTTTTTTTTTATTCATTGATGATTGCACCAAATTTATTTGGATATATTTTATGTCACATAAATCGCAAGTCTTTCAACTCTTAACTCAATTCAAATCTTTAATTGAAACTCAGTTTGGAACTAAAATAAAATTAGTACAAACTGATTGGGGAGGTGAGTATCGTAATGTATCATCCTTTTCACAAAATCATGGTATTCATCATCGTATCTCTTGTCCTTATACACCTTAACAAAATGGTGCATTATAACGCTGAAATCGAATTATAATTGAAAAATGACTCGCTCTTCTTTCTCATGCTTCTCTTCTTTTTCAATTTTTGGGATCATGCATTTCATATTGCTACATACTTATCCAATATTATCATATATTCTTCTCTATCCTTCAAATCACCATATGAATTACTTTACAACAGTCCTCCTCATTACGATTTTCTCAAAACTTTCGGTTGCCTTTGTTATCCCTTTCTTCATCCCTAAAACAATCATAAAGTTAATTTTCCTCTTCCATGTATATTTATAGGGTATAGTTCTCATCACAAGGGTTACATTTGTTACCATGTCGCGTCTTCCGGAATTTACATTACTCGTCATGTTGTGTTCGATGAAAATACTTTTCCTTATTCCTCTATGCTACCAATCGCAAAATCCTCCTCTCCCTCGTCACATTCCAGCAACTCATCCCTTTCTTTACTCGATCAAGCTTCTCAACATATAGTGCGTTCACATTCTCCTGCACACCCCATCGTACTGTAATACAAACTTACCCTCTACTGTACCCCATCAGTCTCCTCCACAAGTAGAACATACACCATCTACTGACCTACATGAGCATCTACCATCTACTAGTTCCTCGTACCCGATCACAACTCTATCATATTTTCGCCCTTCAGATACCTCTTGCCATCACATGGTTGTTCGAAGTAAAACAAAATCTTTAAAACCAAAAGCTCTTATAACATATCGTCATTCTCTTCCTCCTGATCCCTCTTTCATTCCAGAACCTACAACTTATCATCAAGCCTCCAAATTTCCTGAATGGCACCATGCTATGCAGTCAGAATTGTTAGCTCTTATGCGAAATAAGACTTGGATGTTTGTTCCACCAGCGTCTAACTCTAACATAGTTTGTTGTAAATGGGTCTACAGGATTAAAAGGAAAGTCGATGGATCAATTGAACATCACAAAGCTCGCCTTATAGCTAAAGGCTTTCACCAAGAGAAGGGTGTTTATTACTTCGATACATTTAGTCCCGTTGTTAAGCCCACAACCATTCGGCTTATCCTGTCTCTAGTTGTGACAAATAAGTGTCTCATTCGACAACTTGACATTAATAATGCCTTCGTAAATTGTGATCTCTTTGAACAAGTATTTATGGAGCAACCAAAAGGATTCATTGATCCTCACCAGCCGCATTTTGTATGCTAATTGAACAAGGACATATATGGCCTCAAGCAAGCACCACGTGCTTGGTTCAATAAGTTAAAGGTTTTTCTTCTCGCTATTGGCTTCCGTTCTTGTTTTTCTGACTCCTCTCTTGTTGTGCAGCAGGCTTCTAACCACATAACATATGTTCTTGTTTATGTGGATGACCTTATTATAACTGGCAGTGATAGTGATTTTATCACTACATTTATTCACTCTCTTGATCAACAGTTCTCTCTTAAGGATCTTGGTTCATTAAATTATTTTCGTGGTGCTGAGGTAACTCCAACATCAGATGGGAATATTTTATCTCAAGGCAAGTACATTCGCGACTTACTTCGTCGCACTAACATGGTTGATGCTAAGCTCATTTCTAGTCATGTTGAACCTGGATCTCGACTTATTCTTTCTGGTGATCCTCTGCCTGATGCTCATTTATATTGTAGTGTAGTTGGTGCCCTTCAATATGTTACTATCACTAGACCAGAAATATCTTATGCAGTCAATCGAGTATGTCAATTTATACAATCACCCGCCATTTATCATTGGTCAGCTGTCAAACGCATACTTCGATATCTAAAATGATCCCTCTTCCTACGACTAGTCTGGTAGACTTTACGGATGCTGGATGGATCTTTGACCTTGATGATAGTCGCTCCCAATATGGTTTTGCACTATTTTATGGAGGTCACTTGATCAGTTGGTCTTCTCGAAAAACAAAAGGTTGTAGCCCGCTAAAGCACTGAAGCCGAGTATAGTGTTTTAGCTCTGACAACTACTGAATTAATCTGGGTACAACAACTTATCAGTGAACTGCATGTTCCTCGCACTGCACCTCCCATAGTTCTTTGTGATAATCTTAGTGTACATTTTTTATCTCGGAATCATGTCATCCATCAACGGTCAAAGCATATTCGACTTGAATATCACTTTGTCCAAGAGATGGCTGAAGATTAATCTTTTGTGGTTCGCTATCGTTTCCTCAACGTTAGATCCAAGCTCATGGTTCGATCATAACATGATCTTGCATGGGGCTATTAGAGTCCATCACCTATTTGAATTCAAATATTGTAGTTAATTTTAAATTAAATTGTCGTAGATTATTCTTTGTAACAAAGGATTACTCTTCCTTTAGAATATGTATTAGATTAGGACTCTTATACTTATCATCAATATGTACAAAATCTATAAATACAAAACAAATACGACAGAACAATAATCTGCTCTTATTTTCTCAAAAGCTTCTCATACTTATTCTTTATAACATACAATTTAGAGTATCATTTTGTTATTTATAATATGTTCCTTAAAACAAACTCTTAATTTTCACTTGTGTCATTACCACCACTTGTCTGTTTTAGTTAAAAACAAAAGTTGTTTTAAAATTTATTTTTATAAATAAGGTTAGAGTGTGTTAACCATTTTACTCCATCCGTTCATCAATAATTGTTTAGTATACTAAAAGTGATTGTCCAACAATATTTGGCTAGTTTAGAAAATCAAGATATAATTACCTTTTGTGTCTATTTATTTTTGCTTTTAAATACTCTTTTCGTTCCTTTTTATATGTCACTCATTTCTATAAATAGTTGATTCATAATACTTGTTACTTCATAAAATCAATGCATAAATTAGCATATTGTTCCTTTTTTACCCTTGTGAGTTATTAGCCTTGAAAATATACATTTTACCAACTTAGAAAAGCTAAGTAAATGATTCATGTCATTGGTTAAATTAATTAATCAAAATAAATTAATTCATATTCATTGATTGAAAACTTGAGTTCCAAAAAAATTAAATAGGGAAGAAGGGTAAAGTTATATCATTTTTTAATGCAAGTGCAAAGTAAAAATGTGACATATAAAAAGGAACGGATGAAGTACTATTAATCATCTAAAACATTTTCTCAAAACATTAAATTTAAAAAAATAAAAGAAAAAAATAATATTCCTCATATTATTTATTGTTTCTTATAAAGTGTGTTAAGTAAATAATAAACAATTATATTATTGAACAGAGAGTATTAACAAATTATGGGTGATACAATCAAGTTTGTGAGCATTGCATTAAGTATATATTGTGATGGGGACCTTGAGACTTGCGCATGTTCTTTACTCTCTCCATTACTTTTTAATTAGTATTATATATGGGTAATGCTAAATAGCCAAACAATTTAGCTAGAATTTAACTAAAAATTTTAAAAAATAAAATAATATAGGTAAAATATCTTTCTGGCCAAAAGAATTTTTCCAATATATATTACATTTTTCAAGAATCAATGTGACTAAATTTTAAATCTAATTAAATTAAATTAAATTGATTTTATATTTTTTAATAAAAATTAAAATATTCAAAAGCTATATAAAAAGTGATAAGAGTAATATATTTGTTACTTCCATCAATATAAAACAAATATTTGAAAGCTCAAAGAGATATTTAGTGTAATAAGTTTTATTCAAAGTTATTTAATTACATCCTTTTCTAATATTTCCTATATTTATTCTAGAAACAAATTGAACAACCAAAAGTATGACGCATCCTTTTAAAAAATTATTTAATTCCACAAATCATTAATTTGCAATGTTACCGTTTGTTTTCCTCAATAATTCTCATAGAAGTAGAAATAATTAATATTCTCATATACTCATCATGTGATCTATTTTTTCCCTTTTGTTTTTACTTTATCTCAAAAAAAAAAAAAAATAGTGTAATCAAATAACAATCAAACTTTATCTCTTTTAAAATTATACTAGATAACAAGTTTCAAAAGCTTGTTTTTAAATAAGCTGTGTTAAATCTATTGATAACACATAAGATGAAATAGAGTGAGTATGAAAAGCCGTTAAGGTAAGTTTGGAAGAAAATAAAAGACAAATACCTTTTCTGGACTTCAATAATTTTAATTATTTTGAATTTTAATATTTTTTGTTAGATTCCTTTAAAATTAATTATCTAATTTAAATTGTAAAATATAATCTAAAATATTATAAATAAATATCCCAAAGGATTGAAATTTCATCAAACTCTAAAGACTGATTTCTCTCAAAATTTCAAATGGGATCTTTTATGAAGAGAGGTAGATGTAATGATGATTGTAATTTGTTATTTTCTGAAATTGTGGGTAAAAATTGAAGATAATTGTTATTACATTGTTTCACCTAATTTTTTTGTGGTTTCTAAGCTCCAACTAAATTCCACTTCCAACGGAATTTTCTTCATATCAAAACTCAAACCCAAAACTTCTAATTAAGGATAAAGCATTTCATCAATGCATCACAACTCATATTATAGATTATTTAATTTAATCAAAATTAGAAGAATTTAATAAAAAAAAATCAAATTAAGAAGCGAATGTAGCAGGAGACAGGTAACAAGATGCAATCGGAAATGCACCATGCTGTTTAATACTGACAAGTTAATTTATGCTTCGGAAACTTGAACATCCCTCACTTTATTACAAAGAGAGTTCACCATAAGAAGCAGCACGTTTTTAACAACCAAATTGATATTCAAAAAGTTTTAGAAAATAAAAGTTGAATAGATCTAACATGTAACAATCCAACAATTGAGTAAACTAACAGAAAATCAGTTCACCACATATAAGATATAAAATAGTTGGCATTGAATTCAATTTATGCTTCCCTTGACACGTCCATTGAATATCATTAAATCAATGCACGCAACGCCTCGGAAAGCAATGCTTCACAAACAAAAATTGATCAAACTACATTGGATTGGATTGAAGTACCATAAGTAAAAATAAGAAGAAAGAAAAAAACACACTCTTAGAAGATTTTCAGAGTGGTATGAAGTGTAGCTTTGCATCCCTTAAATATGATAGCACAGATTCGGATGAAACCCTAGTTGTTGTCAAATGTTTGGGCCTTGGGCTTAAAACTGGCCCAGATAAACTATCTACTGACTCGCTTGATCCAAACAACAGTGTTTAGCCAAATTTATCCCATTACAATTTACAACTTTTATATTAACAATATAAATTAATTAAAAGTTCTATTATAAACAATTTGGGTGCTAATTACAACATATCTCGAAAGTTTTTCAAATTACAATTATTCTGATTTTTTTAGAATTGACAGATAAATTGCTCCTTCACTTGTTACGTAGTAAACAATATATTAGTTATGTATCAGATAGGGGTGTTCAAAATCAAACCTAACTAATAAGTCAACCGCAAAATTGTCTTATTGGGTTGTTGAATAAATGGTTGGTGAACGAATTGGAATTTTATAGTTAATTGTTAATTGGTGTGGGGTGGATTATTTAATTTCCTTATCAATAAATCGGTAACCCATCAAGAGTTACCATACTTACAATTTTAACTTAGGTATATTAACGTCATTTAATATTTTTCCATAAAATATAATTATATATTGTTAGTCCTAGAATCATAAAGCCAAAAATTTGAAACCACATTTACTTTTTTCTGTTATTAACTATTACATTACTATTAATCTATAATTTTTGTAATATAGAAGAATTTTATAATTTAATTGCACTTAAATTAATGAAAAGAAGTCATTTTTAAGGTACATTCATGGAGAAGAAAGGTACAAGTTAGCCAATACACTGCCCGATAAATGTGAATCTGTTATCGAACAAATTGATATATTATAGCTTGACTAACATATTAGTAAATTTAAAAACTGATATCAAATAGACCAAACGTTGAGCGAAATTAGCCGTCTAATCCATAGGATAAGCAGCCCTAGTATCAGATACATAACTATAAACCAAATTCATTCTGATTTAAGTTTGAAATAATTGGGGTTATGTATCAACAATAACAATTATACTAGATACATACACAAACAAAATTGTAATGTATCTGATAAAGATGAAGTGATGTATACGGATGTTAAGAAAGATAGAAGGAATTACAGGATTTTCTCATATAATAGTGCAACCCACATGGAAAATTAGTGTTACAAGCCCAAATTATAGGAAAGGTAACTAAAATTGTTCATTTTCTTAAGAGAAAATGTTCTTAACCCCCCCCCCCCTCCCACCCTCCAAATCTATACCCAAAATCTCAACTACACACTTCAACTTTACGGGTGTCCTATCATTCCCTTAACATTTTATTTCTCTATTTATTACATATTTGGGTACTGACTTGTCATAGGAGGTGAATACACCTCCTTTAGGAGCGTTAGATGAGGCAATAATGCTCCAAAATGACGAAAAACTACTGCACTTGTATAATCTTGGCAACAGTCATCTTCCCCAACTTAAATAAACCCTTGTTCCTTGTTTTCCACCATTAATCCTTGTTCCTTCTTCAATATTTTTACGATTTTATTTCAAAAATAGCTAGGGTTTAGTTATTTATGTTCAATTCTACTTCATCTGTAAACTGTAATAGCAAACACAATTAAACATAACACCATTTGTAAACACAACAGCCTAGCCCATAAAATAGAATAGTCAATTGAATAACCAACACAACACCATATGTAAACACAACAAAATAGAATAGTCAATTGAATAGCCAACACAATTGAATCGACAACACAACATCGTTTCTAAACACATCTGAACACAACATCACCATTGATTCATACTTCAACATCACTTTCAATGCTAAAATAAAGGGACATTCATAAGGCCTCAAATAAGGCAGAATTTACCAACAAACAAAACCAAAAATAGTAGGCCCTTAGAGAAATAGTTTGCATGTCTACTGGACTAACATAAAAAGTGCTTAAATACATGCATATCACTACAATTTTCATGGCATCTTTGATGATGAAGAAGTGTTATTTTGAATTAGATTATTTGAACTACTTTCCACTGATAACGCTCAAATCGCCATCCAAAACCAATTAAAAGAGTACGGATCGACGTCAGTAAAAAATTCAACAAAGAGTCAGGGTCGAATCTCACAGGGAATGATATATCGTAGAGAATTACTTATCAAGAAATTTGGACTTTAAAGTAGCTCATTTGTAATAATAAGACAATTGGGTGGATGGTACCACCAACTTAATATAAAGCTTTGGTTATCAATTATCAAAATTAAACTAAAATTCAAACAAATCAAGAGTTAACAAGGAACCTAGGGGTGCGGGGATTGGAAATCAGTGTCACATAAGGGTGATTGTGATGCTCTATAGTGATGAACATTCATGAATAGGCTAAGTCATCATCATTGACGCTAATCATTTTTCTATCTCAAAGCATGTAAGCATAAAATCTCC
The DNA here is from genome assembly GCA_036250405.1 of Solanum raphanifolium. Classification (NCBI taxonomy): domain Eukaryota; kingdom Viridiplantae; phylum Streptophyta; class Magnoliopsida; order Solanales; family Solanaceae; genus Solanum; species Solanum raphanifolium. The sequence goes on from JAJOOE010002332.1 coordinate 17,700, forward strand.
TTTCGGTCTCATCTATATGTCATTTCTAAACAACCCAATACCTTACTCTACTCTCTCTTTCAAGAATAGGGAAAATAGATCTGATTCATAACCTTATTTTCAAGCAAACCATAGACATCAAACCTAAATTGCTAGAATTGAACTAATTACCCACTCCAATTAATCTCTTTCAAACATCAACCGAAGATCAGAAGTAGGAATTAAATTTTCAACCTTAACCTATAATTTAACCCCATGGTAATTAGACCAAATTCATGTCTGAACAACAACAAAACAAAGCATAGCACAATACCTACTACGTTAAATCAACACCCAACCCATTTGAGCATCCTAGATCTTGGGGCTTTAGCCACCCATCACAAAAAGTAAATAAAGTATATCTTCCATGAAAGCAAGCATGGGTAACTTGAAATCAAGCAATTAAGAGTAAACACACTTTGAATTTAACTTCAATTTATCAAATTCAAGCTTCTAATTGAAAAACCCCCAAGAACTAGAAAAAATGTCCTTTCAAAGGTAAAGTATTCTCACTTCTCAAAACTCACTTGGCAGTCTAACTCTCTGAACTCACTAATCGAACTCCCTTACAATTTTACCCTTTGGACTATTTATAGTTTCAAAATATTTGGCCCAAAAATCCACTTTATAACTGATTGGGTGACATTAGTCAGGTTGGCCAATATTGATCGGCGACTCGCCCTTCGCTCCTCGGATCACCTTTTGATGCTCTAAGCTTCAAGTGTTTAAATCTCTGTCACGATCCAAGGGTACCCCCTAGACGTAACATGGCACATGGACTCCCAGAAGGGACCCAAGTAAGCCACTTAGCTTATCATCATCCCATAAGTATAGAATAATAAAGAATAAAACACAATTATAAATCTTTAAGAAATCTTTCATAAAAGTAAAGCAGAAATCTAGACATAGTCTCAACAAGCCATCTACTAGAATCGGAGTCTCAAAATACTAGGGTCACAGCCCTTACAATGGAGAATATAAGAATGTCTAGTACGGCTAGAGAAATGAAAACAACTATAAAGCTCTTGTCCTCTGATCCATGAGGACATACCACAAGATTGAAGAGTAGTCAACCCAAGCTTGAACTCGAAGGAATCACTTTAAACACTGGAACCTACAATTTGTAGAAAAATATAGAAGGAATATGGGTTAGTACAAAAATGCACCAATTATGGCAACTATGCATAAAAACCATTTAAAATGCTAAAAAGGGACAATTTAGTTGAAAACTATGCATTTGACCAAGTTCATGAACTATCATAGAAACAAGTACAAAAGCATAAGATACATGCATATCCAACATATTAATCATCTCAACATAAAGGAAAATAACCATAAGAACCATCAAAGCAACCTTGTGCAATGTATGGATAAGGTCCCATACCCCTATCCACACTAAGGAATACTTATTAAGTGATTATAGTTCATAACTCCAATTCTAGTTCATTCTATCATATTGGGATTAGTTTTAACTAACATAGACCATGAGAGTCAATTCATGGAATCCGATGTCTACCCCACATCGAAAAGAGGTTGTCCTACTTGCCTAAGGTAGAACTAAAACTCTTAGCTTACGTGGATCCACTAGCTAAAGACTTATGTGGGCACATAGTTTATGGGATAAGGAGATTGCTTCTAAAAACCCGGACTCAACTATGGTATAAGGTTTCCATCTCATGAGACAACTACTTTGGGAACCCGGACTCAACTAGTGTAAAAGGAACCCAATGTGGGAAGCCGGACTCAACTAGTGTTGAAGTTTCCACCTTATAATCATATTCTCTCGGTGCTAAGCATTCATTTCGATTGAGTTTATATTAAGTCTTGACTTAGATTGATAATTAATGAAGAATGTTTTGACACTCAATCCAACAAACTCATTCTCAAGCTCCTAGATTCAATAGGTGAGACTAGTCTACAAACCTAAGAATCATTGCATATGACAAACCTTTCACATTATAATTTATCCATACCTAAGTGTGTACATGAGGATAATCATCCAATCAATACAACAATATAGTTATTTTACTCTCAAAGCAATCCAATTGTATACACATAAATCTCATACATATAGTCAATACTCATGTTTTGCCCTTCAAGGCTATAGATCACATTCAACCAATCAATCTAAGATTACTACATTAGATATAGATGGACACATGATTAAATGAACTAATCTACTATAAGCACTACTTCATGATTACTACAATTCACCCAATTCACAAGTCACAAACTAGGGTTTGGGGGAATACATGGATTCATAGGGGATTTTTGATAACGTTCAAATATACTTCTTGAAAAGAAATATAAATGATCGTATGCAATATATTTACCCAACTATGAGTCGGGGTCGATCCCACAGAGAATATGGAAGAATATTGTCAATAGCAAATATTTAACTCGATAGTCGTTATA
>JAJOOE010002334.1:0-17771 GCA_036250405.1 Solanum raphanifolium
AGAAATGTGTAAAAAAAAAAATAGGAGCGGAGGATTAAATATAATGGGGTAGAATTTTTATTTTTTTAAAAATAAAATAATATCAATTTTTGTTGGGGCGGAGGGGGGGGGGGGGAATGAGTGGGGGGTTTTTTTTGGGAGGGGTGGGGGACGGGGAGAGTGAATATGATTTTTTTAAAAATATTTTATAAAATAATTTTTTTTTTAAAAGGATTGGGGATGGGGGATGGGGGGTGGGGCCGGGGAGAGTGAATATGATTTTTTTTAAAAAATTTTATAAAATAATTTTTTTTTATAAGGATGGAGGATGGGGTACGTGGAGGAGGTGGTGGAGTGGGGTAAGAAAAATAAGTTAAATTTTTTTTTTTAAGATTTTTTTTTTTATGGATAGTAATACTTTAATCTTTAATTTTTAATTAATATTAATAGTTTATTATTTAACTTTTGTCGAGGTGGAATATTTTATCCATGTGGAATGTCATGTGTCAAGGTTTTTTCAAATAAAAGAAAGAGTGCATTACACACACCACTGAGGTGTGTTTCTCAAACTAAAAAGCGATAGTTTAGGTATGAAACTCACACTCTCAATAGTTTAGTATGAAACTAAAAAAAAGGATAGTTTAGGTGTGTTTTTGACACTTATCTCTATATAAATAGTTTTAGAATAATATTTTTTTATTTACTTATCGAACACCAGAAAATAAGTAAGAAACCCATTTTTTAAAATTAAAACATAGTAAGAAACCCATTTTTTTAAATTAAAACATTGAAGAATATTTTCAAAGTCTTCCGTGTTTCTAGGACTACTTTAAGCTAGTAAAAAGAACACGTTCCATTGCTTATTTTGATACATTTTTCTTACTTAATTTGCAAGAGAAAAAAACAGTACCATATACTTTAGAATCTTAAAGTAGAATAAATTAGTACTATTAATGTCACAGGAATTTTAAACTTTTGTTTGCTTTAGTTTAACATTAACAATTTAAAGCATAAAGAAGATAACATAAAGACAATACCCAGCTAGGAAAAGATTCCTTTTTTTTTTTCAATTTATGGAAATGCTCTCCATCGCATTACTTTTATTGCTACAACACCAGCAAACTGCAAAATGACAATTGAAATAAATATAAAAGTACATGATACATATTACACCAAACAATTCACTCAACAGTACACATAAATTATAGTAAATACAAAACACAAAATCATTAATTAGAACTTAAATTTCAATTATTCACAAATGCACAATGCTTCCTGATTTCACCAGCACTCCCTGTCTTAACTTCAACTCTTCCCATTTTCTCCATCGATTTACCAAATTCATCGAAAAATTCTTTGAGTGGTCCATCGACAAGCTGCTCGATAAATGATTTCGTTGAGGTACGTGTTGTCAATGCTGCATCGGATTGGAATAGACCTCTCCTTTTGAGCAAAAGCTTGAAGTAGCTAAGATCGAATGTCTTGAAACTACCTGGATCCATCTCGACTATAGTAGTATTATCGTTGATTGATCTGCATTTTCTTGACTTGAGATTATCCGCGTATTCACTGTCTAGAGATGGATCTTGTGTACCTAGAACCCCGGTGAAATTGTATAGACGCTCTGAAAATGATGAGCAACGAGACACTCCAATAGTATGGGCACCTACAAGAAAATAGTATTATATTTAGTAACTTTAACATAGTAAAAACTGTCAGTACGTAGAACTTAAACTCGTACCTGATAGAAGGACCAGATCATTCAGATCAAGACCTTTCTTCGCGAAAGATTGTTGTAGTCTAGTGAAGTTACTAGTTGGAGCTGGGATATCAGCATTGGCTTCTGAGACATTTGATATCGTTCCATCTCTTCTACCAGTTGGTACATTCCAAAAAGGACCTCCCTATCACCCGAAACACGAAGATAATTAGATACATAAAAGCAAAACACCTCTAAACTTGACGTATTTTATTCGGATCTACTAAACCCCTAGACATGGTTATTCAAAAACTTCGTAAATTTGGTTTATCAGAAATTTTCACTTACTGTAGCCACAACTGCATCTCTAGCAACCAACGCAACAATATCAGCACAAGAAACAACTCCGGGGCATTCAGCTTCAACTAATCTCTTCACAGCATCAATGAATGAGAAACCTCTTAATGTCAGATTAGGATTAGCTAGTTTTTCTGTCTGATTTCCGTTAGTCGAAGTGAAATTAAGAAGTACAGATCCATCACAACCCTGCAAAGATCAAATCAAATACAAAGAATCAGAACATTAAAAAACTCTGTATGCAAAACAGGGCAAAAATCACACTCCCGGATCTCATTTTACCTGTCTTAGTTTGACTGGACAAGAAATTCAAGAAAATAAAAATAATTTCTAAATTTTGTAGTCTTAAACATGTCAGGTAGGATACTGAACTACTAAAAATGAAAGTGAATCACGTAAATTGAAACGGAGAAAGTAATAATACATTACCCTGACAAAGCAATCATGGAAATGCATTCTGAGTATGGCTGCTGGTGTATTTGGAGCCTTAGGAACTTGTTGCTCAACAAAATCTTTAATAATTTTCTCAGCTTTTGGACAGCTTTTAGCATAGAAATTAAGCTCAAGTTGAGCATTTGCATAACCTATGATTACACATAGTACCAAAACACTCATCAAATAGCTAAATGAAGCCATTTGTTATTTGCTTTGTCTCAAAGAAACTTTTGTTTTTCTTTGATGTGTTTTTGTACTACACACATATCAACTCTATTAGCATAATAGTGAATTTATAGGGGACCTAGTGAGCTTGCTAATCAAGCTAGTAACTAACCATATCATTATTTTATTTAAATATGAACTCTTTATAACTATATAAAATGGTTTTGTTTTAGACTCTTTCTAATTGGACTCATTCTGTATGATTTATGTTCCTTATTCATGTTGACTCAATTTTTTTTGATACAAAAAATTCTTATTTGCTCCTTTTTTAAAAATCTTTTTAATTTATTCAATTTGGTATACCTGCTCCTGTAATAGATATTGATGTTTATGACTGTACATGCATGCGAGGTACACAAGTTATTGTTTTTTTTATATAAAAAAAAAATAGAGGTACAAGTTATTTTATTTATATTTTAAAAAAAAAGTGGAACAAGTTATTTCAATAATTAAAAATCTTAATACCTGCTACCATTACAATTCTAACAGCTCATGTATTAGGTTTTTGTCATATTCTTTTGTTAATCCAAAATTGAAACTGTTGGAGCTGGTTTGCTACTTATTGTTTTATTTCAAATGTGTTGTATAATGGATTTTGCATAAGCATTATAATGTAATGTAGGGACACACTTTGTCAGTAGTTCACAATTCAAAGAGTCTATTTGGATGAGTTTATAACTTATAGCGGCCTGTCAATGGTTAAAACTTCGCTACTTTAACTTTATTTATAGATAAAAAATATTATTTATAATCTACTTTGTTAATATATTTTTAGTTAGTTTATAGTTTTCAATGTTTATATATTTTATTTCAAATTTGGGCTTGTAAAATTTTGTAAATATTATATATATAATTTTATTTTATTTATAGATAAAAAATGTTATTTATAATCTACTTTGTTAATATATTTTTAGTTAGTTTATAGTTTTCAATGTTTATATATTTTATTTCAAATTTGGGCTTGTAAAATTTGTAAATATTTTATTTTGTATTAAGATCCGAAGTTACAAGTATATTGTTATAGTTTTTCAAATTCGAAGTTAACAATTTACTTTGTAAATATTTCGTTTTGTCTTCAGTTTGACTGTATCATTTAATCTTATTAATTTAACATAATGAACGTTGATATTTCAAAAAAAAAATTGTACTCATGTGAATTTTATCATTTTTACGAAAATTTCTATTCATTTAACATTTCTTAAGTTTAGCTTATCACACAGGTAAGTGAAAATATATTTGATCACATTTTCAAGTATCGTTAGTTGTAAAAAACCGAAAAAACGAAAAAAAATGAAAGAACCGACTAAAACCGAAATCTAAAAAACCTACTTTGGGTGGTTTGATTTGGTTTTTAGATTTAATAAACCGACATAATTGATTTAGATTTTTTTTTTAATGAAAAACCAAACCAAACCGACCTATGTACACCACTAATACTTATTACCTTCTATTTATATATATAAAAAAAAGTACTTATTATCTTCACTTCATCCTTAATACTACATAAAAATAATAATATAGAATTCAAATAAATTATAATAATATTGTATCCACAAAATATGAGAGAAATTAATAATTTACATTGTGTTACAATAATTGTTTCTTTCATAAAATCATATTCTAAGAGCTAGTGGTGATGGCTTGTCGGTAGGATAATTGAAATTTGAAATCAGGCTGGCTCTGCAGGCTTAATAAAAAAAATAAAAAGGCTGTGTCAGCCCTTCAAACTTGGGGTCTTATTTTTTTATTTTAGTAATAATAGGTAATAGGTATTTTTTTTAATTATTATATTTTTGAATATTATGTATAGAAAATGTAAAATTTTCAAGGAAAGAATCGTTCGATCTAACACATCTAGAATATTATATCTCCAAAAAGATTAAATGAATAATTATAATAAATTTTATAAATATCATATCAAAATTTAACACTTCAATATAATTTTGGCTTTAGGCTGTTAATGTACTTGAGTCACCCGTGTAAATAAAAATATCTAGATGAATAGGATATTATGGAAGATGAGAATAGGGAATGTAGGGGTGATGAGGACGGTGGCTACGAAGATGGAGTGAAGATGAAGTATATAAAAGGTTATGGAAGACACAATTAGTGTGGTATTTGTTTAATTAATTGTTTTTCATATTCTAATTATGAAAATCATTTTTCTCAATAATTTTTTCTTCAAAACTTTATCCAACAGAGCAAAAAAAAAAAAATTAAAATATTTTTCTCCGTATCGAACATACCCAAAGTCTTTATGTTCCACAAAATAGAGGGTTGTCTCCAAACAAACTATTTACCATATAGTTTCTTCAATCTTCCATAAAGTTTGCAAGCTTGTCGATATCCTTCTTTGTATTTTCTTAATTTAATTTTATTCCATTAATTTGAAAAGAAAAAAAAAATCAATCAACGTCTTGTCATTTGTGAGGAAAAATTGGAAAAAAAAACTTTAAAATTCAATTGCTTTGAATATCAGAAATGACAACTATAAAAGAACATACTTTTTGAAATAAGAGGTATAACTTAATGATAAGTTGTATATTTCTTTTTCATTTCTCATTAATAGTAATAGCTACTAGGATTATTCTTTTGATAAAAGCTTAATTAGATCAATAATCTCTATTTGGCTTTATCTTTATTGGTGGGAGAATATAAGAATGTGCATGGATATTAAAAGACGTACGTCAGAGATCTTTAATTAATTTTTTTGTGATTAATTATAACAATTAATAGTCATAATACAAGTATATATTTCACTTTTTCTTTATCCATGTTGTCTCAATCTTTTTGCCAACTGTTGTGGTGTTTTATTTCCAGGCTGTCTAATTAGCTTCTTTATTAGGGAACAAACACCACTAATATCTTTAATTTTATTCTTTTTTAGTCATGTCCCTTTAAATTAGTTGTTACTATATCAAGTCACTACTAAATAATGAGGAAATCGACGGACAGGATTGATCCAAAAAATAGAAGGGATCGATGATGTATAAGTCTATTGATGTATAGCCAATTTTTCTTTAAAATCCGGCTTTGTTCATCGATTTTAGCCCTCGTTTTTTTGTTACCAAGGATACTTCAAAGATCCTTTTGATATATCTTCTTATTTTAATTAGGATAGAAATTTGTCTAGAGGGAGAAGCTATATTTGCAACTCTTGGAAAACAATTTTTGCTTCTAATAATTATAAGAAGAAACTACTTGTTTCCCTCTTTAAAAAAAATAATATTATTTAAGGTTATTTGGTGTGTTATATATTATGAGGCAAATACAAAAAAAGGGGATTTGACCTTACCTCTTAATACAACACAAGAATAAAAACTTATCCTTCACAAAAAAGGAAAGGGGAGGCTAACATAGACAGTCCAACCCTAGCAGAAGGCCTACTTGTTCAATTTTTAAAAAATAATTCATGTTACCATTACATAAATATATTATACACATCACTACAATAAAAAATGTTTTTAGCAGCACTAAATATGCACATTAATAAAGAGTGTTACTCTCTCTGTCTCATTTTATATGTCACATTTTTACTGTGCACTTGCATTAAGAAATGATGTAACTTTACCCTTCTACCCTTATTTAATGTTTTCTTAAGTCAACTTTATTAATAAATGACAAGATTAATTAACTATTCTATCAAGGGTATAATAGGCAAAATATGGTAATTTATGCATAGATTTTATAAAATGACAAGTATTGCAGTCCAACTATTTATAAAAAGGGACGACAAATAAAATGAGACGGTGGGAGTAAATTTTAGTACTCCCTCCATTCCATATTAAGTTAATTTTTGAGTCATTTTCCATTTTTCAAATTAACTTAATTGTTCAGTTTTCAAGACTGCTTTTAGAGTGTTCTTCCAATTTTACCCTTCATTAGTTAGTATTGAAATTATTGATTAATAAATATTTAGTTATTTTAATCATAAATTTGACAATAATTAATAAGGGTAAAAATGGAAAACTAAGTTCAATTTATGTCTTAATCTACTTTTCTTAAAGGGTGAAACAAATTAACTTAATATGGAATTGAGGGAGTAGTTAACTGTCACAGAATTCAATGTCTCTATAGATTTTAGAATTCAATGTCTCTATAGGTTTTAGGGATATTTATAAAGAGTATTAATCGCTTTAAACAAATATTTTTAATGACAATTAAGCTATTTTCTTTAATTATGTTGTCAATTTTTTTTTGGCGTAGTCCTAAAAGATTGACCTCACACTTTTTTGACTTATCCCTTTTTGATATCCAATACTTGATCAAACATGTTTTAATTTAATTACTTAGTAAATCATTTTGCTATCAACATCATGCATATTCATTACATCTCAATAATTGCAAACCAACATATAGATGTTACTCTTCAAAGGTAAGGAAAACTTTTTATATTTTTTATTTTATTTTCCTTTTTCTATTATAATAAAGTACCCCAAATTAACTTTTATTCGTTTTGATTTGACATTATTGTCAAGAGTACTTGATTTATTTGCTTTTAGAAATATTTTTCTACAAATAACCCGGGGCCTATATATCTATTTGGACTTCTATGTCACTACAATATATTAACAAGATAAAGGATAGAATTATTGCAAAAAGTAAAAGTGATGCACAAGCATTATTTCATGCGTTTCATTTTATTTGACATCTTTTCTTTTTTAATTATTCAAAAAAAATATCATCTTATTATAATTAAAAATAATTTAACTTTAAAATTTCTCTCTTATTTTCTTGAAATGATTTACAACCACACAAATATCTAAAAATTATTTTAAAGCATAAATTTCAAAAATCGTCCCAAGTCAAACAATATCACATAAAATTAAATCGAGAAAATAGTATGTATCCCTAAATTTATTTATTTTTCTTAAATTCTCACATTCAATGCCACCAATATGATCCCCCAATTCATGCACTCTTTAAACTCATTTGTGCTCCATTAACCATTTTAGTTATCATGCTTATATAAAAATATAATATAATTTTTAAGTGACACACTCACATATAGTATATTAAATTAAAGGACTAGTCAATGCAATTGGGTTAATTTTTATAGTGAAATTAGGTAAAATTAAAGAACAAATCTTTTCGATTATGACCGTTCCACCATCAAAATCTTGATGTGTTAACCCTTTTTGGCTGTTACTCCGGGGCCTTTGGTTAATAAATTAAATTATTGTTTCAATTTTGACGTATAATAAGAGAAATATTTATCAACTTTTATTATTTGTACTTGTTCTCCTATATTCTTTTCCCTAGTTAATTGACCCCTCCAAAGTTTCATCTAATCCTTTTCTTCACTCCCAAGTTGGACGACAAATGGATGACTCGTTTACGCAAATGTCCTTTTTTGAGGATTTTATTTAATTACTTAGATACACGTTAGTTTGCAATATTACGAATTTTATTAGATTTTGGTGCGGTAAGATAGGTCAAGATACATATATCTCGGGATACATGAGATCAAAATTATGTGTAATTTATTCTAGATGCATTATATCCAAGTGGATTCACATGTATCTTGAGATATATAGACATATCTCGCTCGCCTCCCTCCCATTTCGCTTGCCATTCTCCTATGTATCTGATATTCCAACTACATGTGAGTCACACTAGATACACACTGGACACATGTATATGTATGTATTTGATGTGATTCACATTTATCTAAGATACATAAACAAATCTCGCTCACCTCTCTCCTATTCTCACTCGCCTCTCTTCATATTTCAGTGTATCTAGCATCATAAAACATGTATCTAAGTGTTTCTGATATGAAATTATTAATTAATAATATAAAATGTAATTATTTCAAACTATAGGAAAACTTAGTAAATGTGGTAGGAATATTTGTGTAATTAGATAATTTCTCTTTTTATATTTTAGATTATAACGTTTGTTCATATATTTCTCAACTCTACTGATAAAATATTGAGCATATTTGTATAATATATCTATAGTTTGCATAGTTGCGCTCCATAGCAAATTTTATGTTTGCTATGGAGCATCAGATATGTATAAAAATCACAAGCAACTTTGATTTGTATAAAATCACAGGCATCTGATTTGTATAAATCGCAGCAATTTGTATAAATCAGGCGTCTGTGTCGATGAAAATTGTGTTTGTATATGTATATGTTCTTTATGTTTGTATATCTGCATAAAATTTGAATTTGTATACAAATGAATCGAAATAAAACATTTGTATATCAAATCTCTCTCTCTCGCTTTATACAACACAAATTATACATAATGTATAATTTGTGTTGTATAAAGCGAGAAAGAGAGAAAGACAAAAGAGAACTGGTAGAGAAAGATCTGTATTTGTATAATTATAAGTGTATTAGGACGAAAATATATGTATTTGTATTTGTATATATAGTTTTCTCTCGCTTTATACAAACACAAACGCAATTTATACATTTGTGTTTGTATAAAGTGAGAGAGGCGAAGGAGAGTGGCGAGCGCGATCATGGAGAGTGGCGAGCGAGATTTCTGGGAGAGAGGTGAATTGCAAGTGTTTGCTACGAATTAGAATTAAATGAAACTGTGGTTATAACATTTAATATGAATTAATAGTTTGCTAATTTATACAATTTTTCCTAAAATATTTATACTATGGTATAACATTGATAATAACTCACAATTTAGGGCCCGATCTAAAATGATGATAAATTGTAAGAGAAATTAAATAAGAAAAGATTCATTTGCTAAACAAATATTCAAGAAAAAAAATAACTAGTTAAAATTTCTGGTGTTGTGACATATATAGTGTTCTAAATTTCCTTCCATATTTACTCTCAACAGATGGTGATGTCTCATCTAAATTACCTTTGAAAATTTGTCTAAATAGTGGTCAAAACCACGTTCTAATAACATGATTACTTCTTGCAGTTTGACTAGTCAGGAAATGTTTGTGGAACATTCATGTTAAGGGTGCATGCACTCACCTACCGTCTTGGTAAATTTTGCATGTCAAATTGCAAAAAGATGATTAGTATTCCCTCCGTCTCAATTTATATGACATATTTTTGGTTTTAGTCAGTCCTAAAAGGAGTGATACATTTTCTTATTTGACAAATATTTAATAACGATATCAACATTTTACCCTTGGGTATCACTTGTTTGGCAAAAAGTCCACAAAATGTGTACTGTTCTATTTAAAAATTCATTTAATTTAAATAATTTTGGAACCTTGCAGTCTTTTCATATTTTTTAAACTTTGTAAATTAAATTACATCACATAAATTGAGACGGAGGGAATATCATTCTTTCCATGTGATCTTTTGTTTTATATTTCATCCAATTTCTTCAATTATTTCATAGTTTGCCTTCTCTATTTTCTTAACTTATCTCTTTGAATTCTTTCCATGTGATCTTTTGTTTTATATTTCATCCAATTTCTTCAATTATTTCATAGTTTGCCTTCTCTATTTTCTTCACTTATCTCTTTGTTGCCCAATATCATTTCACATTTAACATATCATATGAATATCACCATTGTTATGGATGGTTATGAATTTTCCATGGAAATAAACCCTCAAGAACCAATTCTCCAAACAAAACAAAAAATACAAAACTTCTTAGGAGTACCAATGGCTTCACAAACTCTTTCATTTTTGGGTTTTGAATTATTGGATGGATTCAACATTCAAGATTATCCAATAATAACACAAGGTACAAAAATCCAATTAACCATCCAAAATATTATTGGAGAAACATCCTTACAACAAAATAATATTATTGTTTCTTCAAAATTCCAAATTATAGTCAAAATGTCATCAAGAAAATTAAACATAGATGTTGACAGTACCGAAACTGTCCAAAGCCTAAAAGAAAAAATACACATAATCGATGGGACCCCGATAAGAAGAATGTCTCTTTTCTTTTCTGGCAACGAATTAAACGATGAATATCGAAGTTTAATCGAATATGGGGTTGAAGAATTTTCAGAAATTATTGTGTTTTTAAAGACTATGTCACGTATTGTTACTGAGACACCTTCAAGAGGAATTAGTCTAGTGGTGCAAACATCATCTAGTTTGCTTAATTCAGCAAAAATTCCAATTGAAATGAGTGATTTGGGCACGGTAAATAATTTGAGACAACTATTATTAGATCGAAAAATTCTTCCTATGGATGAATATATTTTTATTCACAAACAAAGGATTATGAGGGATAATTGTAGTCTTCGTTGGCATGGTGTTGAAAATGGGGATTTTGTTTATGTTTTTAAAGGGTCTGTTAGTAGGGAAGGACATTGAGACAACAACTTATATTATGTTATCTTCTATATTATGATCTTATATCGTTCATATGTAATTTGTGAGTTGTTACATACTCCTGTTATTTCAATTTATATGACATGATCTTGCGTTAAAATTTCAACTAGAAATATCGGAAACTATCGATTCCTAATAAAATTAAATTCTTCCTTTGGCAATCATATACACCATAAGAAACTTTGTTCTTGGAATAGTGTATCACAGCATATATTAGTTGTTGCAACTATTTAGTTTATGTGATGCAATACGAAATTGAAATCAATTAAACAAAATATAGCATGATTGATAGTAATATGAAATTGGAATCATTACATAGATTGTGATAGAATAAATAGGATCGACTATCCCTCTTTAATGATATTCGGCCAAACACTTACAACATATATAGAGCCCACTCAAGAAAATATAAAAGCCTTGAATGCTACAATTTGCAATTAAGGTCCATTATACTATCAATATACTTATATATCAAGGCCTTGAAGTGCTATCATTTGCTATCTGTCATCAGTCCACTTATATACTATGAATAGCTAAATGGAGGGTTTACTTGAAGAAGCCTAGATTATTTTTTAAAATTAATATGATACTTCTTTGGTGAGATCCCTTTTATTTTCTCTCTTTGTTCAATTTCTTCTCCCTGGGATTACTTATTCTAATTTTATATGTTATTGTACGTTACTTTATCTCTTCTACACTTCATTATCGGTCTAATTTATTGTTATCACGTATTTGAGTTACTATCACTTAATCAACAGTCTTGAATTCGAGCCTTAAGAATAAAAGTGGAGGGATCTTCGTAGAAAACACTTGGAAGACAACCAATTAAACACATATTGAAACTTCAAAAAGGTATAATAAAAATTGAAAAATATTAATATGAAATTAATCTACCTAAGCTGCTATAAATATGAAAAAATTCGTACACAAAAAAAAAAAAAACTTAGAAACTAATAAAATCTAGATACTCCGTCCTATCATGACTACATGTAGGGCAACCAATATTCCTGTCTAACCAACTTTTCATGCAATTGAAGTGAAATATATGTTTGCACATCTTTATAATTGCTGATCCTCCATATACACCTTCTTCACATATTTCACAATTTATACTTGAAAGAGTTCTTGCCATGATATTACTATCATATTTCTCATATATTTGCTTGTACATATGATACATATCAAACCTAACACCAAGTTCCAACACGCGACGATCGCCAACGACCACGGAACGATTACGATATTTATGTGCCAATTCGATTAACTCATCAACGATCATTTTGCATTCGAAGGATGGAAATTTGCAAGTTCTTAGTTGATCGTGTAAGGCTTGACGAGTCTTTTCTGAATTCTTGAAATCTTGAGATTTCATAGTGAAACATGTTGAGATTTGTGGACGTTCGCGTTTGATTTGTTTACCGGAAGCGTCATGCCAAAGATGTTCGGTTTTGCAAATTAATTGGATTTCGACTAATTCAAACGTAGAAGGACGATTGAAAATTCTAAATTTTCTTTTGGGATACGCAAAGGAGTAATGCAATTTTGACTCTTTGTAATCGAAAATCTCCATAGTGCTAATAGCTCAATTAAATTTAATCTTACAAAAGAATGAAAGACTTAATGGTGGATCAAGATAATATATAGATATTACGATCCTAAACCTAGTTTAAGAAGGATTTAAATGGTTAAATCTAATTAAAGTCTATTTCAAGTAGGTTTAGCATCCTACTCCTAGTCCTAGTTGATTTGTCACTTGGTACTCTATTTTAAGAAACTTAAAATATTTAAGGTTAAATTGGGAGAAAAAATTATGCCACGTACAGATATAGTATATGTACTAATTATAATAAATTTACTTTATTTTTTAAGTTACCTAATTTTCTTTATTATAACACGAGTAACTTAACCTAATCTTATAAACTTATTATGTATTTTCACCGCACAAAAACTAAACTCAAATTTTAATTCAAATAGTGATAAGCCATTTCCCAATGGGCAAAGGAATTCAATTTATCCTCTCTATTTTTATTTTTTTTCTCTCTTTTTTTTTAACTATCAAATTTAATTTACTAATTTCACTAGGTTTAGGATTTGCTTTTTAACTAACATAATTGTTAGATAACAAATCTAACAATGGAAAAGGGCAAAAAATACTCTTGAATTATCCAAAAAGATTTAAATATGATACGATACTATTGAGGGTTTACTTGTGAATATGATACTTTGAAGAGATCCCTTTTATTTTATCTCTTTAATTAACCCATGTGTGACTTTAATCTCTCCCCTCTTAAGATTAATTACTCTAATTTTATATGTTATTATATGTTACTCTATCTATTCTACATTTTATTATTAATCTATGGCGAAATAGCCTGATGGACGCCTGTATTTGTATGAGCTAGTTTGTATTCTGAACCATTCTACTTGATCCTTTGTTAATTTAGTCCTTAAACTCAGTGAAACTAAGCATTTTAAACCCCATTGGTTGTGTGTGAATTTCAAACGCTTGACAAAAATGACATATCATCATCCCATTCCATTTTAAATGACACATCACTTATTATTATTATTTAAAAAAATATATAGTATATTTTTTTCTTTCTTTTTCACTTCATCCCTTCACCTCTCTCCATATTTTTTTTGGCAAAAGGGTCTGGGGGACAGTTCTACTTGTATGAGTTTGTATTGTGAACTCTTCTACTTATCCCTTTGTCATCTGGACCCCTGAACCCATCTAAACTCAACATTTTAAACACTTTTTAACCCTTTATTTGTGTGTGTACCACAAACGCCAGACACGTAATTTTAAAAACAATTATAAATGACATGTGTATATATACCACTTCATGTCATCTTGAAATTTTTATTATATTTAATTAATATATTTCTGATTTTTATTTGTCTTTTGCCACCAAACCCACCACTTTCCCCTCATTTCATTTCTCTTTCATCTTTCTTTAAAAAAACAATTCAACCTCTTCTACTCTTTTCATTGAAGAAAAAACACCAGTAGCAGAAATCATGGCTCAATCAAGGAAATCCGTCTTTGTTTTCATCCAAGTCGAAGAAGAGAGGTTCACCGCATCATCTATGTGTGGCTATATATACCCACATTTTTTCTTCATTCCCACAAAATTGTTTGAGTATTTTTGTTGGTTTTGTTCGATTTTCAATTTATCTATGTAAATTTTGTAACTTATTTTCGTATTTGTATGTTGTTTAGTCTAGATTTCATCTTCTATTTATGTCTTTGTTTAATTTTTAGGTTTTTAGTCGATTCATACTACTTATGTTGAAATTTTTTGGAGATTTTGTTTGTTATGCTTTCAATTACATGTTTCATGATTTCTATTAGATTATAGGATTCTAACAAAAGTAACTTTCATGATGATGTAGAAAACTACAATAGGATCAACCACAAAATGAAGCAAAGAATTAAATGGAAATGCATAGAAATAAAAGAGGAGTATAAGGATGGAAAAAATGGAGAAGAAATTTGGAGAAAGAAGATCGAAAAAGAGGCGAGAAAAAGCTCAAATTTGTCTAATAATGGTGTTAAATGCATATGGGGAAGCAGATGGCTTTATAAAACCCTAATGTGGCTATTAGACCCATTTAACCAGATCTCACGCTCCTCAGGTGTGTGTATCACACGCCCCTTTGTTGTGTCTGCCACATAGGATGCCAAGTCAGAAAACGTGTTTAAAATATAGTGTTTCGAGGAGTTCAAGGGTTCAGTTGACAAATGATTAAGTAAAAGAGTTTGGAATACAAACTCATACAAGTAGAAGGGTCCACCAGACCCTTTTGCCTATTTTTTTAACATTAGAGATATATACCACCACAACCATCCATTCTCACTAGTGTCATCACTTTCCTAAATAACTAACAATCATCATTCGATTTTTTCTCAAAATTTCTTTTATTCACAACTTTCAATCGTATTTTTTTTACCAACATTTACATCTACCACTTGAACCAACATAAAATCTCTATTCCCCATTGATGCTAACGAATAGCCATTAAAATACATCAATATACTCTAATATTTGTACACAATTTTACATAACACATTTCACCTAATTTCACAAAGACATTCAACAATCACTTTTCATCCTTCAAGACTATTGAATCTTTATCACTTTATGGGTTATAAATTACCCCAAAAATAAAGGAAATTACTGATCTAAATAACAATACAATTTCGTTTCTAATCTCGGGAGAAAGAAAAAAGAAAGAGAAACAAGAAATTGGAGAGGGCTGGGACGGGAAGAAAGAAGAGAAATGGGGGTTTGAGTAGAAAGAAAAAAAAGAAATGGGGAAGGGTGGGGTGGGAAAAGAAGAAAGAAGTGAAAAAAATAATTTTCTTATTTTTGATCATTTTATTCTATTTTTTAAAAAATAATTATTTTTAGTCTAAATTTTAATGTTCACACTCTTTCTGACATCATGTATTTGTGTCAACTCAACAATGAGGTTGTCACATAAGCTTGGTCGATGGCCAGAAGGGCTGAAAACATAGAGTTTCATTGAGTTTAAGGGTTCAGTTGACAATGAATGAAGTAGAAGGGTCCAGAATACAAGCTCATATAAGTAGTAGGGTCCATCAGACCATTTTGCCTTAATCTATTTTATTGATTTCAAGTATTTAAATTTGTATCACTTAATCAACAATTTTAAATTCGAGCCTTAAGAATAACAGCAATGGAGGAAGGGGAGGGGGGGGGGGGTAGAAAACACTTTCCTCATATTATTAAGAGAGAGAAATATTGAAAACACCACCAAAATATTTGGCACAAATTATTAGTTTAATCTTCGAACTATTGACAACCTTAAAAACAACCCTCTATTTGACTAACAAAACTTAGATACATCCTTGATATGCCACATGACATAACTAGTGGTCTCAAACTCTTGTAGGGACATGATTCTCTTAATAATTAAAAAAGCGAGAGAAGCGTTGAAAACACCCTAAACTTGACAAGAATTTAGGTGTATTTCACTCATTTTACAAGATCGGGAGTGTATTTAATTTCAATTACTCAGGTAACGGGGGTGTTTTTAAGACTGTCAATAATTCGGGAATGAAACTAATAATTGGCGCCAACTTTACTAGTGTTTTCAATACTTCTCTCTAAAAAAAAGCTAATATATCGAATTAAAAATTAAATCGATATAGAAAACAACCAATTAAACACATGTTGTAACTTCAAAAAAGTAAAATAAAAATTGAAAAATATTATTAATATGAAATTAATCTACCTAAGCTGCTATAAATATAAAAAATATTCACACACACCATCAGAAAAATAAAAACTTAGAAACTAATAAAATCTAGATAGGACGGGGTTTCATGACTACATGTAGGGCAACCAATATTCCTATCTAACCAACTTTTCATGCAGTGAAGTGAAATATATGTTTGTATATGTATATGTTCTTTATGTTTGTATATCTGCATAAAATTTGAATTTGTATACAAATGAATCGAAATAAAATATTTGTATATCAAATCTCTCTCTCTCGCCTTATACAACACAAATTATACATTATAGAGAGAAAGGCAAAAGAGAACTGGTAGAGAAAGATCTGTATTTGTATAATTATAAGTGTATTAGGACGAAAATATATGTATTTGTATTTGTATATATAGTTTTCTCTCGCTTTATACAAACGCAATTTATACATTTGTGTTTGTATAAAGTGAGAGAGGTGAGGGAGAGTGGCGAGCGCGATCAGGGAGAGTGGCGAGAGCAGAGGTGAATTGCAAGTGTTTGCTACGGATTATAATTAAATGAAACTGTGGTTATAACATTTAATATGAATTAATAGTTTGCTAATTTATACAATTTTTCCTAAAATATTTATACTATGGTATAACATTGATAATAACTCACAATTTAGGGCCCGATCTAAAATGATGATAAATTGTAAGAGAAATTAAATAAGAAAAGATTCATTTGCTAAACAAATATTCAAGAAAAAAAATAACTAGTTAAAATTTCTGGTGTTGTGACATATATAGTGTTCTAAATTTCCTTCCATATTTACTCTCAACAGATGGTGATGTCTCATCTAAATTACCTTTGAAAATTTGTCTAAATAGTGGTCAAAACCACGTTCTAATAACATGATTACTTCTTGCAGTTTGACTAGTCAGGAAATGTTTGTGGAACATTCATGTTAAGGGTCCATGCACTCACCTACCGTCTTGGTAAATTTTGCATGTCAAATTGCAAAAAGACGATTAGTATTTCCTCCGTCTCAATTTATATGACATATTTTCGTTTTTAGTCAGTCCTAAAAGGAATAATACATTTTCTTATTTGACAAAATTTAATAACGATATCAACATTTTACCCTTGGGTATCACTTGTTCGTCAAAAAGTCCACAAAATGTGTACTATTCTATTTAAAAATTCATTTAATTTAAATAATTTTGGAACCTTGCAGTCTTTTCATATTTTTTAAACTTTGTAAATTAAATTACATCACATAAATTGAGACGGAGGGAATATCATTCTTTCCATGTGATCTTTTGTTTTATATTTCATCCAATTTCTTCAATTATTTCATAGTTTGCCTTCTCTATTTTCTTAACTTATCTCTTTGAATTCTTTCCATGTGATCTTTTGTTTTATATTTCATCCAATTTCTTCAATTATTTCATAGTTTGCCTTCTCTATTTTCTTCACTTATCTCTTTGTTGCCCAATATCATTTCACATTTAACATATCATATGAATATCACCATTGTTATGGATGGTTATGAATTTTCCATGGAAATAAACC
>JAJOOE010002335.1:0-19167 GCA_036250405.1 Solanum raphanifolium
TATGGTCATTTTAATTGCTTCCGCGACCAAGGATGTGTAATGATACGCTATGAGGCTTGTTTGGGGTTCCTTCGGGTTCCCCATTCGCCGGTCACGTCTAGGCCCTAGGCTTGGGTCGTGACAGTGTTTGAGAGTTTTACCTTGATTTTTTTATTCCGAACACTGTTCTTGGTGTTTTTGAGTAGAATTTCAAGTGGGTTTTGATTTTTAGTTGTTTCCAAGCATTGTGAAGACTTGCAAATTATTACCCAATTGATGGAGAACATAGTTGGTAATTGGTTTCTTCTTTTTATAATGTGTGGGTTAAACCCCCATTCTTGGGGGTGTGATTATGTGATTAATTGTCCCAATTAGATTATGGGTGTTAGTAATTACTGATTCATTTATTGTTTTGAAGTGGGTTCGATTGATAACTGAGTTTTAATTTATGAATTGTAGTTGCAAATGCAGTTCTAGCCTAGTATTCTATGTTTGCTTGAGAAAGAGGTTTTAAAATTATTGTTATCAATTGATGATTGTAGTGATTGGGTTATTGTGGGTTCAGCCTGAGAAAGTGAATCCTAAATTCGATCCTACCAATATAGCTCGAGAGAGTAGATTAATTAAGGTTTTAGGATGTTCTTAATTGTTATGCTTGTCGAGGTTCGAGAGAACTCGCTTGAATCATGATAGTTGATCGAGAGATGGCTATTACATCTAAAGTCTAGCCTACCCACTAAGATTCGATGATTTTAAGTAATTAGTAATCACCTCGTATAGAGAAATTGGCAATTAATCGATCACATCCCCAAGGAACCCACTCTACTTGAATACTCCATGTCTTCGTAGTTGTTAGTTGACAAATCCAATCCCCCCATTTGACACTAGTTGTCAACCCCTGCAACTTACTTTAATTGTTTTGATAAATTATATTCCTACCAACGATTGGAACACATCTTTCACTTACTATTTGAATTCTTTACCGTATCACTCCCTGTGGGATGAACCCCAACTCTTCATTGGATTTATGCTAGATTGTGATCGCCTACACTTAGAGGATGAAGTGTAGTTAAGCGTTATCAAAAATGGCATCGCTGCCAGGGAGTGGTGTTTAGAATTCTTTTAGTGAGGTCTAGTTGTGATCTAATCTTGCTTGTAGTTGAATCTACTTACTTTGTTGTGTGTTTGTTGTTGGCTTCTCTTGAACGGGTGACGAGATGAACGTGAATGGGAGTAACGCTAGCTAACTTGGACATCATGATGACATCGGTAACTTGAACGATGTCAATGAGGCTCAATTGGGTAGTGTGGGTGCTATCTGGTTGCCTCCGATCGTGGGAAATGTGGTATTACATGTGACTAGCACAATGCTGCAAATATTGCAAATGAAAGGCTTATTTTGAGGGCAGGCTCATGAGGATCCCCATGACCATATTCAGAATTTTGTGGACGTATGTGATCCTTTCTCGTTCAATAACATCTCACATGAGTCGGCCCGACTTTAGTTGTTCCATTATTCTTTGATAGGGGAAGCAACAAAGTGGTTAGCTGGCCTACCAAGGGACTCGATTACGTCTTGGGATGAGCTTATTGAGGCATTCTACATAAGATTTTTTTCCTCCTTCGATGATGATGGCATTGAGAGATAACATTCAGGGTTTTAAACGTTTGGATGGTGAACCAATCTATGAGAAATGGCTGAGGTTTCAGAAGTTGTTACTCCAATGTCCAACCCATGGACTCCCGAACAACATGTTCTTACAACATTTCTATCGGAGTCTAGATTCAGTCAACAAAGGTATGGCTGATCAACTTATCCAAAGAGGAATTATGCAGCAACCTTTTGAAATAGCGTCAACTCCTCTTGATGGGATGACAAAGATAAATTGTGCTTGGTACACTAGGGAAGATCAAGTGTCTCCTTTGACTTTTAGAATGACAAAAGAACAAAAAGAAAAGGACCATGGTGGGAGGAAAACATGGCTAAAATGATGACCCAAAAGATCTTTTGTCAAAACATGTCATGGGTAGTGGTTCTAAGGTCGTGAACGCAATTGGAGTTAGCGGAGTAAATCCCAATGATGCACACTTTGAAGCTCTGTACAATGAAGAAGTACACTTTCTAGCTAATTGGGGAGGAGGTTTCCGCCAAAATTATCCAATGCCAGGCGAAAACCGAGGTTGGAATAGAGAGTGTGTTGAAGGTTGGTAAAACCGTGATAAGGAGTGGTGTGACTGTGGTACAAACTAGAGAGAGAGATGGTGAAAAGGAGAGATATGTACCTCTCCACGAACGTCAAAAGCTAAAAGAGCAAAGGGATGACCCGGAGAATCTTCGCACTAAAGATATGCTTTCACGTGTTCTTAATAAGATAGAAGGGTCGGACAAAGTGCTCAAAGAAATAAAGGAAGACGTCTCAACTCTGAATCAGACGGTTACTTCGCACTCGGTGTCCATTAAACAACTGGAAACGCAGATGGGACAAATCTCGTCCCATTTAAACCCGATGCAAAAAGGAGGTTTACCAAGTGCTTCCTTTGTTAATGATGTTTGCATAATCAAGACACAACTTCCAATGCAAGTGTCTACGATCGTACAATAGTAAAGAAACCCAAACAAGGGTTAGGGTCGAGTCCCAAGGGAGTGGGCATGAGAATTAATAGAAAAATAAAATTAAGTTCTAATTAGTCATACCTAAAAACATTATCGAATGTAAACATTTTAAATCTAAGGGGTGACGCAAAAGTCAATTATCAATGGGGTTCGTGACAAATAAGCAAAAACAGGAAAAACTGCAAAGAGTACTAATCAAGGAGACAGGATTCTTGGGATGTGATAGGAATGCAGGATAAACTAAACTATTGGTGTAACACCCCGACTTTTCGAAACGTATAAATTAACTTGTATCTTTGTGGAAAGACTAGGAGGGTGGGTAATAAATTAAGAATGATGTGTTATGTGATATTTTAAGTGTTCAAGAGTTTTATCTCAAGTTTTGAAGTTAGGTAAGTGGCAAAATAAAAGTTGGCGAAAGTTATCGTAAATTCCTTTTTAAAGATTTGTCTGAAATTTGGGTCAAATGTCTCAGACATTTTCTACCAATATATCAAGAGTTATGATCCCCGTGACCTATTAAATCGAAGGTCTATGAGTCTAGTTTCCAACGCATCAACCCATTCATTCATACGACTTCAAAATGGAGAGATATTCGCGTTTTTGCAAGACTGCGCAAGCAAGCATGTGAGGTGGGTCCCCTAGGTCGGTGGAACTTTATATATATCATCTTCTTCGACTTTTCTTCATTTTTCCTTCATTTTCCTTAGTGAAGAACCAGAAAACTCACAAAACCTACAAAACTCACTTCTAGGACAAGCCAAGTTACTGATTTTCGTGACTTAAGTCCTTGACAAAAGTTGTTCTACGCGTTGAGCTCGTCAACATGGTATAATTTGTTTTATCAATTTCCTAGAATATCGTACTTTGGTGTGTGGACAGCAGGGGTTTGGGCATATTTTCAAGTTTTGAGGTGTATTACAAACTTATAATCAAGGTAAGACCCTTCTTTCATCGACTCTAGCTTACATAAGTCACAAATAGCAATTTACGATGGAAATACATATCTTTTATCGGATTTTAGTTGTATCTTCTATTCTTTTGTGTTGATTATGATCCTGCCTTGTTGTAGTATCAAGGGGGGTTGTGATTAAAGTTATTAGGACACGTGAATTCAGTGAAAAAGGTATGTTAAGTCTATTCCCTACTTACGGCGTGTTTCCTAAAAGCTTAAAAGCAATGTATTTGGATTGTTATCCTTGATATACTTGTAGTCGTGATTGTTGATTGTTGGCTGCTTGAGTTGATATAATCCTTCTTTGTCAGGATTCTTATACAGTTAGTAGCGTCCCTATGTTTGACACAACTTAGAGGCTATTTGTATAGGTTGCTTATAACTAAATTGCTCGCTTTTAGCGATTGGATTGTTATTGTTGCCCTTGGGGCTATTGTGGTTAGCTGCAGGAATGTAATTTATGCCTAGAAGGGCTATGTTCTGCCTACAGGGCTATATGGATGCCTAAAAGGGCTATGAGTTGCTTACAGGGATATATTGATGCCTAGAAGGGGTATGAGTTGCCTACAGGGCTATATTGACACCTAAGAAGGCTATGTGCTGCCTACAGGGCCATGTTGTTGCGTAAAAGGCCTATGAGTTGTCTATAAGCTATGTTAATGCCTAAGAGGGCTATGTGACTGCCTACGGGGCTAGGGGACTACCGATAGGGGTATATAGGCTAATTGGCACCTTCCGGGCTTATGGGGGCCTGAGTAGGTGGTCTTGTGTGTTGTTTGTACCTGCCGAGCTTATGGGGGCTTGGTTAGGTTGTTGTTTTATTATTTTTGATAAGTTAACATTTAGGAGCAGGTCAGTACAGTTATCTTATCCTTGATTTATCTATCAGATTATTCCAGTATATCAGGATACCTTATCATAGTCTATTGCCTTTCATACTCTGTACATTATTTTGTACTGACGCCCCATTGCCTTGGGGGCACTGCATTCATGCATGCAGGTCCTAACAGATGATCGAGTAGACCTCCTCAACAGCAGGATTGACTTTTATCCGGTTGGCTAGCCCCTTTCCTCCTGAGCTGCCAGAGTTGGTAGGTTTGTTACCTTTTGTTGTATATATCTTTATGGGTAGGCTGGGGCCCTGTCTCGCTAATCTTTACTAGTCTTAGAGGCTTGCAGACTAGTGTGTGGGGTGTATAGCTACTTTATGGCCATACTTGCCTATGTTGTTGGTTTGCTGAAGCTTGTGAGTTGTTTGATGCATTGTATTGATATATACTTGCTTTTAGTTTTGGTATAGATATCATGGTGGCCTCGACGGCCCAATCAGGACTTCTGTGCTAGTTGGCTATTTATTTATATGATCTCCTAGGAGTAGTTGTTACTTTTATAGATCAGTTGACAGGGGCCTTGTCGGCCAAAGGCTAAGTTTTAAGCCGAAATATACTTGTTCGTTTTCTTGATTGCGTGTGGTTGCCATGCGCTAGTAGCAAATGGTTTAGCAGGGTCGGCTCGGGCCTGAATTTTGGTATTATGAGCTAGTTGCACCCCTCAATTTTGGGGTGTGGCAAACTAGGTATCAGAGCAACGTCATATCCTAGGGAGTCTGCAAGCCATGTCTAGTATAGTCTTGTTTATAAATGTGTTGGGCACCACATCGGATAAGCAAGAAGCTATCGGGCATTTAGGATGACTATCCTTCTTTTGCTCACCTCGTGCTATAGAGCGGTGTCTTAAGGGTTGAGGTTTCTGGCTTATAATTGATACTTGTATGCAGATAGAGATGACTGACACTAGACAGACCACAACTAGCCAGGGGCTAGATACAACTGCAAGTGAGGGTGCCGGCAAGGTACCATAGGTGGAGGTAGCCCATTGTGAGACCCAGGGGGAGACATCTTCTCAGCCCCCTATAGCTTCTCCACAGCTTCAGGAGCCTCCGAGGGCTATAGGACTTCCGGCTCTACCAGCAGTACCACCTTTAGTTCCTCATATTCCATCTGATCAGGATTTCAAGAGTGCAGTATATATGTTAGCACAGTTAGTAGCTACACAGTGCCAACTAGTTGCGCCAGATATTGCCGGACCTTCTGAAGGGCCCGAAAGTTTAAGAGTTCGTGAATTTCTTGCCTTGAATCCTCCACAGTTTACAGGGACAGATCGTAGAGAAGACCCTCAGCACTTTGTTGATCAGCTTCATAGGATCTTCAGAGTCATGCATGCAATCGAGTTAGCAGCATTTCGATTGCGTGATGTTGCAGTATTGTGGTATGAAAGTTGGGAGAGATCTAGGGGAAATGATACATCTCTACCCACTTGGGATAGCTTTACAGAAGCTTTCATAGATCACTATTTTCCTCGAGAGATTAGGGATGGCCGGGTGGACTAGTTTTTGAACCTCTTACAGGGTGGCATGAGTATCCGAGAGTACGGGCTGAGATTTGATTCATTGGCTAGATATGCTCCAGCATTTGATAATACGATGCATGACAGGATGCGTAGATTTGTGGGAGGGCTTAACTCAGACTATATCGAGGCTTATTCTACCGCTGTGCTAAATGATAATATGGATATCTTGCGGATTCAGGCCTTCACACAGGGCATAGAGGATCGCCGACATCTACAGTATACGAGTGAGAGGGTTGATAGAGAGATACAGAAGAGGGCTAGGCCCGCTGGTTCGCAGGGAGATTTTCAGGGTGGTCCCAGACCCCAATATTTTATTAGGCCACCTAGACCTCCACCACAGTAGTTCCAGGGTAGTAGATTTGATCGTCAGGAATAGTCAGGCCCAGGTGAGGGTTCACGAGCATCAATCTCGCAGCAGCAGAGGGGTTTAGGCCAGGCTAGGACATCCCTACCGCGTTGCGTTACTTGCGGTAGGATGCATTTCGGGAGGTGCAGACAGGGTTCCACAAGTTGTTATTCTTGTGGACAGGAGGGGCGTGGGTGGAAAAACTGCCCTACCATAGGTCAGGGTGGTATAAGTCAGTCGACCAGGTCAACAGTAGGTTCCTCCTCATCAGCACAGTATACAGGGTGTGGACCCCAGACTTCAGCATGTAGGGGTAGAGGCGGAGGCAGAGAGGGAGCATCTAGTTCTGGTAGTGGACAGAACCGTACATATTCATTAACCGGCCGACAAGACTCAGAGTCATCACCAGATGTTGTGACAGGTACATTGATTGTTTTCTCCCATTGTGTTTATGGTTTGATAGATCCTGGATCTACTTTGTCTTATGTTACTCCATTTATTGCGGGGAGGTTATGTATAGTAGTAGAGTCATTAGATCGACCCTTTATTGTATCTACACCAGTTGGTGAGTCTATTGTTGCGAGGAGAATCTATCGAGGTTGCACGGTAGAAATTATCGACCGTCAGACCTCTGTAGATCTCGTAGAGTTAGAGATGGTCGATTTCGACGTCATTGTGGGTATGGGCTGGTTAGCGTCTTGTTATGCTAATGTTGAGTGCTGGACAAAATTGTTATATTCCACTTTCCAGGAGAGGCAGTTCGGGAATGGAAAGCCGATACAGCAACGCCGAAAGGTAGGTTTATTTCCTATCTTAAGGCAAGGAGGATGATTACCAAGGGTTGTATTTATCATCTTGTTCACATTTATGATATAGATGCAGAACCACCGACTCTTCAGTCTATTCCGGTAGTTAATGAGTTTCTAGATGTATTTCCAGACGAACTCCCTGGTATCCCTCCAGAACGGAAAATTGATTTTTCTATCGATATACTACCAAGTACACTACCCATATCTATCCCTCCTTATAGAATGGCTTCTGCTGAGCTAAAGGAGTTGAAGGATCAGCTGAAAGACTTGCTAGATAATGGCTTTATTAGGCCTACTGCTTCACCATGGGGTGCACCAGTGTTGTTCGTAAGGAAGAAAGATGGTTCACTAAGAATGTGTATCAATTACCGACAGTTGAATAAGGCAACTATAAAGAATAAGTATCCCCTTCCGAGGATAGATGACTTGTTTGATCAGTTACAAGGTGATAAGTGTTACTCAAAGATTGATTTAAGATCATGGTACCACCAGATACGAGTTCAGGAGAAAGACGTTCCAAAGACAACTTTTAGACCTAGATATGGACACTTTCAGTTCTTGGTAATGTCTTTTGGATTAACTAATGCCCCAGCAGTGTTCATGGACCTGATGAATAGTATATTCAGGCCGTATCCAGACTTGTTTGTGATTGTATTTATTGATGATATTTTGGTGTATTCACGTTCAAAAGATTAGCATGCAAATCATCTGCGAGCAGTCCTTTAGGTTCTTCAAGACCGAGAACTTTATGCAAAGTTTTCTAAGTGCGAGTTCTGGTTGGACTCTGTAGCTTTCTTAGGCCATATTGTATCAGATGGAGGCATTGCGGTTGATACATAAAAGATTGAGACCATAAAGACTTGGCCAAGACCCATGACTCCGACTGAGGTTTGTAGTTTCTTAGGGTTAGCTAGGTACTACAGAAGGTTTGTAGTGGGGTTTTCTTCAATTTCAGCCCTATTAACGAAGCTGACTCAAAAAGCAGCTAAGTTCCATTGGACTGAGGCTTGCGAGCATAGTTTCCAGGAACTGAAGGACAGGTTGACATCAGCACTAGTTCTTGCATTGCCAGACGGTTCAAAAGGCTATGCGGTGTATTATGATGCTTCTAGTGTTGGGTTGGGATGTGTTCTAATGCAACATGGTAAGGTTATCGCATATGCTTCAAGGCATGAGAAGAACTATCCGACCCACGATTTAGAGTTCGCTGTAGTTGTGCATGCGCTAAAGATCTGGAGACACTATTTGTATGGCGTTCATGTTGACAACTTCACAGATCATAAAAGCCTTCAATATATCTTTAGACAGAAGGAGTTAAATCTGCGACAACGTCGATGGCTTGAGTTACTGAAAGACTACGACGTGGACATTTTATATCATCCAAAAAAGGCGAATGTGGTAGTTGATGCCCTCAGTCGAAGATCTACGGGTAGTTTATCATATTTAGATGTTGAGAAGCGTGAGCTAGCGCGAGAGCTTCATCAGGTAGCTAGCTGGGAGTCAGATTGTTAGAGGCAGAAGATAGTGGGGTAACAATTCAGGACACAGCTATATCATCTCTAGTTGTATAAGTAAAATCATGGCAACAAGAGGATCCTAGCTTAGAGCAGCTCAGAGCCAAGGCTCAGAATCAACAGACTTTAGCATTTGATATAGCAGGAGATGAAGTCCTTAGATATAGTGGTCGATTGTGTGTTCTGAATGTTGCAGGGCTTCCGCATCGGATTATAGAAGAGGCACATCATTCCCGTTATTCTATTCACCCTAGTTCGACGAAAATGTACCATGATATTAAGGAGATCTATTGGTGGCACGGGATGAAGAAGGACGTTGCTGAGTTTGTGGCATAGTGTCCTAACTGCCAACAGGTGAAGGTTGAGCACCAAAAGCCCATTGGGCTAGTTCAGGAGATAGCCATTCCTTTGTGGAAGTAGGAAGCAATTAATATGGATTTTATTATAGGGTTACCTCGATCACGTCGCAAGTTTGACTCTATTTGGGTAATTGTTGATAGACTAACAAAATCAGCCCACTTCTTACCAGTCAGGGCTACTTTTACGGCCGAAGACTATGCAGGGTTCTATATTAGGGAGATTGTTAGGCTACACGGTGTCCCAATATCTATTATCTCTGATAGAGGAGCACAATTCACCACCAATTTTTGGAAGTCCTTCCAGAAAGGACTAGGGACACAGGCTAATCTTAGTACAGCCTTTCACCCTCAGACAGATGGCCAGGCTGAGCGCACAATTTTGACACTCGAGGATATGTTATGAGTGTGCGTGCTAGACTTCAAGGCAAGTTGGGATAACCACTTGCCTCTTATAGAGTTCGCATACAATAATAGTTATCATTCCAACATCGGGATGGCACCTTATGAGGGTTTGTATGGGCGAAAATGTAGATCCCACATTGGATGGTTCAAGGTAGGTGAGTCAGGATTGATTGGACCCGACTTAGTACCGCAGACAGTGGAGCAAGTTAAGCTTATTCGGGAGAGGTTGCTAACAGCTCAAAGCCGAAAGAAGTCATACTCAGATGTGCGACGAAGGGACTTAGAGTTTTGTGTCGATGACTGGGTATTCTTAAAAGTCTCGCCTATGAAGGGTGGTATGCGATTTGGCAAAAAGGGAAAGCTTAGTCCAAGATTCATTGGGCCATACCGAATCCTTCTAAGGGTAGGACGAGTGGCTTATGAGTTAGAATTTCCTTCGGGGCTAAAATATGTTCATCCAGTTTTCCATGTATCGATGCTACAGAAGTGCGTAGGAGACCTTTCTCGAGTTGTCCCAGTTGAGGAAGTTCAGATCACAGAGGAGTTGTCCTATGAGGAAACTTCAGTTGCCATTTTAGATCGGCAGGTCCGTAAATTGAGGACCAAAGAGGTGGCTTCGATTAAAGTATTGTGGAGAAACAAGAATAGAGAAGAGGTGACCTGGGAAGCTAAGGATGGCATGAGGTCCAAATATCCTCACTTGTTTCATACCCTAGGGTGATGGCATATCAGTTTATATTAGGGCAGTAAGGTAAGATACCTATTTGATATTTTATATATATATACTATTGCTTATTATTATTATTGTGATTTTTGTTGTATACCTGCTCGCACTGTTATGGTGGAGCTATAGTGCGCAGCTATTTATGTCATCATGTGAGACACCTAGGCTAGAAATTTTGCATTTTAGATTCTTGGATAGTGACATCTACAAAGGATACACTGCCTAAAATTTGGCAACTCCAAAGGATTGAACCGCGTGACTCAGATTTTACATTCGAGGATGAATGTTTCTAAGGGGGGTGGATGTAACACCCTGACTTTTTGAAACGTATAAATTGACTCGTATCTTTGTGGAAAGAGCAGGAGGGTGGGTAATAAATTAAGAATGATGTGTTATGTGATATTTTAAATGTTCAAGTGTTGTATCTCAAGTTTTGAAGTTAGGTAAGTGGCAAAATAAAAGTTGGCGAAAGTTACCGTAAATTCATTTTTAAAGATATGTCTGAAATTTGGGTCAAATGTCTCGGACGTTTTCTACCAATTTATTAAGAGTTATGATCCCCGTGACCTATGAAATCGAAGCTCTACGAGTCTAGTTTCCAAAACATTAACCCGTTTGTTCATACGACTTCAGAATGGAGAGATATTTGCATTTTCATAAGACTGCACAAGCAGGCAGGTGAGGTGGGTCCCCTAGGTCGATGGAACTTTACATATATCTTCTTTGACTTTTCTTCATTTTTCCTTCATTTTCCTTAGTGAAGAACCAGAAAACTCACAAAACTTACAAAACCCACTTCTAGGACAAACCAAGTTACAGATTTTCGTGACTTAAGTCCTTGACAAAAGTTGATCTACGCGTTGAGCTCATCAACATGGTGGTATAATTTGTTTTATCGATTTCCTAGCATATCGTAATTTGGTGTGTGGACAGCAAGGGTTTGGAAATATTTTCAAGTTTTGAGGTGTATTACAAACTTATAATCAAGGTAAGACCCTTCTTCCATCGACTCTAGCTTGGATAAGTCGCAAATAACAATTTGCGACGGAAATACATATCTTTTATCAGATTTTCGTTGTATCTTCTATTATTTTGTGTTGATTATAATCCTGCCTTGTTGTAGAATCAGGGGGTTGTGATTAAAGTTATTAGGACACGTGAATTCAGTGAAAAAGGGATGTTAAGGCCATTCCCTACTTATGGCATGTTTCCTTAAAGCTTAGAAGCAATTTATTTGGGTTGTTATCCTTGATAAACATGTAGCCGTGATTGTTGATTGTTGGCTGCTCGAGTTGATATAATCATCCCTTGTCGGGATTCTTATTCAGTTAGTAGCGTCCCTATGTTTGACACAACTTAAAGCTATTTGTATAGGTTTCATATAACTAAATTGCTCGTTTTTAGCGATTGGATTGTTATTGTTGCCCTTGGGGCTATTATGTTTAGCTGCAGGAATGTAATATATGCCTAGAAGGGCTATGTTCTACCTACAGGGCTATAAGGATGCCTAAAAGGGCTATGAGTTGCCTACGGGGATATATTGATGCCTAGAAGGGGTATGAGTTGCCTACAGGGCTATATTGACACCTAAGAAGGGTATGTGCTTCCTACAGGGCCATGTTGTTGCGTTAGAGGGCTATGAGTTGTCTATAAGCTATGTTAATGCCTAAGAGGGCTATGTGACTACCAACGGGGATAGGGGACTACTAATAGGGGTATATAGGCTAATTGGCACCTTCCGGGCTTATGGGGACCTAAGTAGGTGGTCTTGTGTGTTGTTTGTACCTGCCGATCTGATGGGGACTTGGTTAGGTTGTTGTTTTATTATTTTTGATAAGTTAACATTTCGGAGCATGTTAGTACAGTTATCTTATCCTTGATTTATCTATCAGATTATTCCAGTATATCAAGACACCTCATCATAGTCTATTGCCTTTCATACTCTGTACATTATTTTTGTACTGACACCCCATTGCCTTGGAGGCGCTGCATCCATTCATGCAGGTCCTGACAGATGATTGAGTAGACCTCCTCAGCAACAGGATTGACTTTTATCCGGTTGGCTAGCCCTTTTCCTCCGGAGCTGCCAGAGTTGGGAGGTTTGTTACCTTTTGTTTTATATATATGTATGGGTAAGCTGGGGGCCTGTTCCGCTAATATTTACTACTCTTAGAGTCTTTCAGACTAGTGTGTGAGGTGTATAGCTACGTTATGGCCATACTGGCCTATGTTGTTGGTTTGTTGAAGCTTGTGAGTTGTTTAATGTATTGTATTGATATATACATGCTTTTAGTTTTGGTATAGATATCATGGTGGCCTCGACGGCCCAATCAGGACTTCTGTGCTAGTTGGCTATTTATTTATATGATATCCTGGGAGTAGCTGTTTCTTTTATAGATCAGCTGACAGGGGCCTTGCCGGCCAAGGACTTAGTTTTAAGCTGATATATACTTGTTTGTTTTCTTGATTGCGTGTGGCTACCATGCGCTAGTAGCAAATGGTTCAGTAGGGTCGGCTCGGGCCGGAGTTTTGGCATTACGAGCCAGTTGCCCCCCTCGAGTTTGGAGCGTGACAATTGGGTACATGCTTTTGATAATAAATTTGTTGAATATTTGTGACTAGGCTTAACTATTGTGGGGGTAAATTCTCTCTCGAGCAACTTACCCCGAATCAAATGGGTTCCTCTTGGAGACCCACTTGCCGCATGAAGAACAGCCTCCGCCTTAGCCCACTCACTCTCTTAAGCTGAGTGTGTGGGATAAGGACTAGGGTTCACTCTTTCGAGCCGAACCTCATATCGACCCAATCTCACCGGCCATCAATTTAGTAGTCTTAGTTTTACGACCTCTCTCTCGAGCAAGCTGAAAACACCAAGGTGAAATCATATTTGCAACTAAAATTTCATTAAGTTCCACCACAACTACTAAACGAAATCACATTTACACCACAAATAAACCATCAACAACCAAGACCCAACAGATAATCTAACCCATATTCACAAAATCACACCCCAAGAATTGAGGTTTTAGCTAGACATGTAAAAGAGATAGAAATTTATACCAAAATGAGTTTGCATTCAAATGGGTATGAAGATTTATGTCTCAAAACAAGCAAAGAATGAAGAATCCACAAGACCCAAGTCCAAATTCTTGGAGTTGAAACCCTTTGAATCTTCAAGTTCTTCAAAGCCCTCTCCAAACTTAGTACTCAAAAGTCTATGTTAAAATTCTATATTAAAATTCTGATATCAACTCTCAACGAGAATTTATAGTTTTCAAAAAGTTGTGCTACAGCGGATCATTTGGCGTCGTTAGTCGAGATCGTCGATCAACTCAACGATCCGCCCTTTGGTAGGTTTCATCGTCGTCTTGCGTTAACCTTCCATATCATCATTTTTTTTATCATTGGGCGACAAAGTACAGCTTCACGAAACTGCTCGGTGATACGCCGACTGCTTTTTTTTACCGCCGATTTGATCTGTTCTTTCAAGGCTCAGCACACTGGAACAAAAGGCGAGGATAAGACCTTTTGGCGACTCGCCGAATGGGTTCAGTGATTCTCAGATCTTCATTTCTTCGTTCTTTCAGCTGCTTTTATTCCTTTTTGCTAAGTAGTGTCCATCCTTTCCCTCAAACTTCAAATACCTGAAACTTAAGGGTTTTCATCAGATATTGAGATAAAATATGCATTTGAGGATACTAATTCTATTAAAATATAGCCCTAAATGAGTCCAATTTGTGGACTCATCAGTTAACCCAAAGAATGAAGCTTGAATGAGTATCCTCATCATTCTAGGACGTTAAATAAGGCTCTTCTTGAGAGGCAACCCAAGTTGTTGAACTTTTAATATTTTTGTTTGAATCATGGGTGTTGAATGTGCAGGTTGAAAATTTGAAATTTTGGGAAAAGGAGCAATTAGGCGAGCCCAGGTACCAGTGGGTGACTCGCCTAACAGGTTGGGCTCACCGACCTGGATCACCGTTTGAACCAGCTAGTTAGCTAGGGGTTCTGTAAAAATTGGCGGACAAATGTAACCATTCGATGCATCGCCGAATTGGTCGGCGACATAAGTGACCATCGCCGACTAGCACGCAAACTAAAGAGTCATGAAGGGCGGAACCATTTTTAAATTCAAAAATCTCCCTCATTTCATATTTTCTGACTTCTACACTTTCACAACCGCAGTTTAGATTTTGTTACTTGCTTTTCTTGCAATCTTGTGTGGGATGAATTTTCTCAAGGGAAACTTTGGTGTATTTTGCTTCGATTCATTAGCCTAGTACTCACCTAATTGATTTTGAGGTTGGTTATCTGAACCCTGTTTTTAAATTTTGGTAATATCAATTGCATGATCGTTGTCATGTCGGTGTATGTGTGTAGTAATGAATTTTTGAATGTTTGTTGGTAATGTGTGCCCTTATCGTGCTTCATCTCGTAGTTTTAGCCTTTAACTATTGAATCCCGTTTATGCGCTTGATTAAAAATTATTAGTGTGCGTTGATTAAGTGTAGGGTCTAGTATGGGTGAAGTCTAAGTAACCCCAATTGCTCCAATTGACTGATTTTTCCCAATGATAGAGCAAGTGACGACATTCTTAAGGGCAGAAGACATCGATTGGTCAAATTTGGACAAATCGGGGGAGGTCTGAGTACCTCAAAGTCATTAATATATTGGGTCTGGGCTTAATTACATAGAATAGGTGTTTTATTTTGTTCTTGTGGGCTGCGGGTTAGAAATTGAAGGTCGGGGTCAAAATCTGGCACGTTGGACTGTTCAGCGAGCTGGGTCGAGCTCACTAAATGGTTCAGCGGTTTGCCTAACGACCCTTGGATCGCCTTTTTATCCTTCAAAATTATGGAAATTATTCAGTAACATTCGGTAATACACCTGAGCTCACTGAGCTCACTCGGTGACTCGTTGAATGCCCATTTAGATCGCCCTTCTACTCCCCAATTTTTAGAAGCTGTTATGTAACATTCGGCGAGCTACTTTTAGTTCGCCGAATGGTGTCGGTGATCCACCGAAAGGCTCTGGACATCGCCGACTTGTGCTAATTTCTGGAAAAAATTATTCTGGAACAGTCGGCGAGCTCGACTTGGATCGCCAAATGGGTTCGGCGACACATCAAACTACTCGGCAAGCTTTCCTGCACAGTTTTACAACTTTGAAATTTTTCGGATTAAGTCTAACATATTTGGTTTATTTTGCAGGAATGGCTAGACCTAAGGTACCTGGAAGAAATCAACCTCCCCGAAAGAATGCACGGAGCATTGTTATCAATGAGGGTGTTGCACCCTCCTAGAATGCACAGGAAAAACTTCCTCCAAAAGGGGGAAAAGGCAAGGTAAAGGAGCCCATAGTGCCAACGCCAGCGGTGGAGTACTCTGACAGTGAAGGCATCTATGTCACCCACCTCACTACCTCTAAAAGTGAGGGCAACTCTGGTGATAGATCACCAACCTCCGTGTCTGAACTGGAGGATGATCAAACTCTCTAGACTAGGAGAGCGGAGCTACGCTCCAAATCTCTACATGATCCAGCTAGGATCCCAGTGCCGCCTACTCTTCTACCTCCAGCACTGATTGTTGAGAAGGTTCCTCTGGTGCCACCAGTTCAGGCACCCACACCCAGGTCATTTAATTAACTGATGGCCGAGGATTTGAGGACCATCTTGGAAGAAAAGAGATTATCTACTGACGAAGTAGTAGACCGGTACCTGGAGGTATGGAACACTATCAAGTTCCACAAGTTTGAAATCTTCACAAAGCCCCTAGGCTCCAATATTCCTACTTGGGTCCGTGAGTTTTATGCGGAGTATGGTAAGCTGGTGCCAAAAGGGAAGAAGAAGGACAGCTCGTTCAAGCAGGTGGATCATGTGGTAGTGTGGGGCCGAAAAGTAAAATGCAGCAACACCGACATCAATGAGGTACTTGGTTGTACGATGAATGTGATCCATTACTATGTGGATAAAATACAGTAGAAGACTCTCGATGACTTGAAGGGTTAGTTAGAACCACTGATTTGTGACATCACACCGCTGTGGATTGAGGCAAGTGTCCCTATAGAGAAGAAGGACCTGAACGTGGCTGCCAGATATTGGTTTGGGATCATTAGCAGCACATTGATGCCATCACAAAATGAGTCGATACTTCGGCATCTGAAGGCTACTTGTTTGGGCTGTATCCTGGACCGGGAGAGACTTAATCTAGGTCTGATCATCGAGCAGGAGATGACCATGAGGGCCAAGCAGAGCCAGACCTCTCTCCCATTCCAAGTCCCGATTAGAGATCTATGCAGACGTGCCCGTGTTCCTTTGATTTCTAAGATGGATGTGGAAGTGACTCCCACTTTCTCTACTGACATTCGGAGGATAGAGGTTGAGTAAATAAGGGATTAGGCTGATAGGAGGAGAGTTGCACCGGCAGATACTTCCCTGGTCATTAATGTGGAGATGTTGCCAACAGAGGCAATCCTTCCTACTCAGACCAGTGAGTCTACAGGTACCCCTGGCACTTCAATGTATGTCCCTTCTGGTTCTACTATTTCTTCTCCTCCTACTACTGCTGCTTCCCGACCCCGATTACCCAGGCTATGTTATATAAAATGGGCCACCTTACCAGCCTGCCAATGTTCATGCCTCCCGAGTAGAGGCCGTTGAGCCTAGGCTGATTAAGAAGGCACTTGTTGCTGCCTTAGCCCTGATCAGGGCTGAGTTTAGAGAGCACAGAGAGATGATAGATACCCATGGATTGGCACTAGATGCCCTCACTGTGAGAGCGGAGGCTTGTGAGCAGGGACGGGGTGTTTCTACGGATGTGATGGTCTTGAAGGACGATACTGTTGGGTTGCGACATGATGTGGATGAGCTGAAATCCATTGATATCTTGATGTTATTCGGCACTATGGAGCTTCCAGAGGTTTTCAGTACAGGTTTCCCGACCTGTTCTAGGAGTTTTTGGGATTTTTTACCCTGACTTTTTTATTCCAAACACTGTTCTTGGAGTTTTTGAGTAGAATTTCAAGTGAGTTTTGATTTTTAGTTGATGTCAAGCATTGTGAAGACTTGCAAATTATTACCCAAAATGATGGAGAACATAGTTGGTAATTGTTTCCTATTTTTTATAATGTGTGGCTAAAACCCCCATTCTTGGGGGTGTGATTATGTGATTAATTGTCCCAATTAACTTATGGGTGTTAGTAATACTGATTCATTTATTGTTTTGAAGTGGGTTCAATTGATAACTGAGTTCTAATTCATGAATTGTAGTTGCAAATGAAGTTCTAGTCTAGTATTCTATGCGTGCTTGAGAAAGAGGTTTTAGAATTAAGGTTATCAATTGATGAATGTAGTGATTGGGTTATTGTGGGTTTAGCTTGAGAAAGTGAATCCTAAATTCGATCCTACCAATCTAGCTCGAGAGAGTAGATTAATTAAGGTTTTGGATTGTTCTTAATTGTTATGCTTGTCGAGGTTCGAGAGAACTCGCTTGAATCGTGATAGTTGATCGAGAGATGGCTATTACATCTAAATTCTAGCCTACCCACTAAGATTCAACGATTTTCAGTAATTAGTAATCACCCGTATAACGAAATTGGCATATAATCGATCACATCCCCAAGGATCCCTCTTTACTTGAATACTCTCCTGTTTTCGTAGTTGTTAGTTGAAAAATCCAATCCCCCCATTTGACACTAGTTTTCAATCCCTGCAACTTACTTTAACTGTTTCGATAAATTATATTCCTACAAACGATTGGAACACGTCTTTCACTTCCTAATTGAATTCTCTACCGTATCACTCCATGTGCGATCGACCCCAACTCTTCTATGGGTTTATACTAGATTGTGATCACCTACACTTATAATTGGATGAAGTGTAGTTGAGCGTTATCACTGATCACATTACCTAAATCTTCAACTCCTCCTCAGCTCGTCCTTCTATTGATTTAGGTTTCAAGTGTTTGAACCTGAGTCGGTGAGCACGTTCGAGTATTCCGTTAACATTTGGTGTATCACCGAGTACCACCTTTGTTCGTCTTTTAAGCCTTCAATTTTTCTCCAAGTACTTTCACCTTTGGGGATGGTCACCTAGTGCTCCCTTTGAGTTCGGTGAGTCGTCGTTCCTCTTTTAGTGCACCGATCTGCCTCAATTAATTCCATTGTTGTGCACTGTCAACTTGGGTGAGGTCATACCCCTTGGGAGATCCGCCCTTCATGTTAGGCAATCTCCAATGTGGAGTTTATACTTCTCCTTATGTTTTTGGTCCTTCATTTACACATTCATCCTTGCCTTATTCATTAGCCTTCATAACTACAAATCATCAAAATATCATAAAAATAAGACAAAATTAGGTATTGAGGATACGAATTGTTGAGCTAAATAGATCTCAAATGAATGTAAATCTACAACTCATCAATGATATGTTATCTTTCAAACGTGGACAATTGATTATCATTAAAAATTGCGCTAAAAATCTCCCTCTTTTTTATAATGACAATATTTTAATAGTGAGACTTCCCTGAGATTTCGTAGTTGGCTTGTGTGTTAGTTTCTCCCCGCTGAATAATGTGCATAAAGCTTGGCGTTGCTGATGCTTGGAAGTAGTTTGAGGATGCTAGTTCTTCCCCCTTTATATTATGCCCCTATTACATTATGGGTGTGTTTGGTATGAAAGAAAACATTTTCCGGAAAATGTTTTCAATGTTTTCCAATTTTCCAAAAAATGATATCAGAGCTATGGATAATAAGAAACTAAGGAAGAAACATACTAGTAGAAAGTTAAGAAAAATAAGAAGAAAATTAAAGAAATTATATTCGGAATATAAAAAACTCAATATCACAAAAACTGATAACAACAAATTAGATCAATTAATAGATAATATATCTAAAATAGAATATAAATATATTCAATATTTAAAGCGACAATGAATAACGAGAATGAAGAATATAGACAAAAACTTAACGAAATAATTATAGCAAAAAGACAAGAATTAAGACATAGGCAAAATAGACTTAACAATAATATATTTGCAGGAATTTGTAAAAAATCTATAGT
>JAJOOE010002336.1:0-19777 GCA_036250405.1 Solanum raphanifolium
ATGAAGCCCACAAATGGAGAACAAGGAGAATGGTCATTCTTCTCAACAACAAGGGAACACCACTCAAATGATGATACTCCCACCAGTTCAAATGCCTTCATGCATCCACCGGGATCAAAATAATAGTATGTCCACAGAACTGGATCATACCAACAAGTGTAGACCACAATGACATCCTGATCCACATGCAATGCACATTTAATTCAACTAAGAGATTTCATCATATGCCAAGAGATAGTAAAGGAAGGAACAAACTTTACCTTCTCTAGGCAAATATCTCCTACCCCCATGAGATGCACATTCAACAAGATCATGGTTAGGGTAAGAAATAGAAAATGGGTCGAGGAAGTTAACCTCTTCCACACACAATGTAGGCTCTTCAAGTGGATGGCAAAACCTCAGGAAGAGCTTTCCTGTGTAGAGAAAGGAATCAACAATGTCTCCCACCTTATGCTTTCCATTGTGACCAGCCATTCCGACATGAATTCCACAACTCAGCTCACTACCGGTGTAAAATGGAAAGTTCTTCCAAGAACTTGGATCAAGTGCACCTCCATTTATCAGGTGGTCACTCATACCTACAAAAAATATACTCCACTAAACAGCATGAGCATCATCATATGTAAAAAAGTAGGAGAGAAAGGTGTCTCTGAAATCAATTTCCTCTAGGGTGTTTACATGGGTATTATGACTACGAATAGGCTCAAAAGCACTGGTCATACCATTAAGAAGTGAAACACACCAAGAAGAAGAGGTAATGGGAAAACAAACACCACCTTCCTCTTCATCACCTTCCTTCCCCACAAGAGTACTCTCATCTTTCAACAAGAGATTTCCATCTTTGGGAGAGAAAGCCTCACACCATAGTGGGTTACTATTACAAGTATAGCTACCAAGAATTATACTGCTATCAAGTTTCACACCACTAGGTACATCACTAGGAGTGATTTCATCATTTTCAAAAGGGATATTGTACTTAAAGAGGGAATGATCAACCACTAGAGAGGAATTAAAACATGCAAGTTCACCCTCAAAAAGACACATCATATTTCGAAGCATCTTCAATGACAGGGTCTCTATGAGCAAAGAAAGAAATTGGATCAGCCACAAAAGACATGCCCAAAGAGTCACTTCTAATCAAATGATCAACATCTTCATTAGTACCACCAAATTGAGGTTTCTTAATCACATTACAAGAACCCTCAACTAGTGAACTACACTCACAAACAGGTTGATCAACACAATTATTACAAAATAATGAGCTAGCATTCAAAGCATAGGTGTCAACAATAGGTGGACACAAATCCATCTTACTAGAAGAATCAATTCGGTCATCAATAGAATCAACTAGTGTATCTACATTCTCAACAAGCACATTATCAATATAAGGTAAAGAATCAACAGGCTCACATAAAGTCAAGCTCACATTCACACTTTGTTTATTTGAAATGGTAAAACTATTAAGATTAGCTAATGTACCTTGAAGAAGGATCTTCTTTACCTTGATTGATGGAACATCCCACAAAGGCGTCAGTCACACTTTTAGTTGTAGGTTCTTGGTTTGGAACTCGTGTTCCTCCCTTCATTACGCTTGTACCTACATAAGAATCCTTACAAAGAGAGGGAGAAACAAAAGGGTTAGGTTGAGATCGTGGCACCCTATTCGAAAGGATGCTCTACCTCTCCTGCATTCCCAGCCTATCCTCCACAGAGGCCATTCGCTCTTTTAAGTTCGCCATTCTCCAACGCATATCAGCAACGGCCTCTATTATGGATTCCAGGTAACCTTCCTCTTAAGTGGGAGGGTCTCAGTTCCGGTGGCCATGGTACCTAACAATTAAGACAACTCAACAAAAAACAGCACACAACATTAGCATTATTTAAATGAACTCACAATCACTCGTGTTTGCAAACCTTTGATTGCCTCTCAAATTGGTGCGGCTAATGTTGAAGATTGTTTATACTCGGTTGTTCACACGGTGTCATGGCCAGAGTGGATTTTTGTTCAAAGAATAACGGATGACTCAATTAAAACAAATGGTCTTGAGTCAAGAAGTTAACTACGAATTAAAAACGAATAAAACCACGAAAAGAAAAGCACAAACAAACAAGAGAATTCAAGAACTAATAGTCAACAAGTAGAGTAGCTACGAGTTGAAAATCAGTTTACGATTCTTGACAACGAACTAGAATCGAAAGAAAAGAAACTAGAATTAGGACTTGAGAAGAAAGGGTCATAGGTTGCGCTTCCGATCATCAAATGCGCTGTTTTCTTCGCCTAATGTGACGTTCAGCTCACCAACTTGAGGATAGGCTCGTCAACCTTGACAATCGGACAAGGCAAACCAGCGATCTGGGTGGAAGTTCGGCGATGCGCTAAGTGATTCAGCGACCAGTGTTTATCTCGCCGAAATTTCAAGTGGCACCTTCCAAAACAAGGTCAACTCGGCGACCTACCTACCTAAAGGGTGAGGCGCCAAGTGGAATAGGTGAGCAAAGTCGGGGTTTGTCCTATGTCCCTTTGCTGCAACTTTACAGCTCCGAAATTGGACC
The DNA here is from genome assembly GCA_036250405.1 of Solanum raphanifolium. Taxonomy (NCBI): domain Eukaryota; kingdom Viridiplantae; phylum Streptophyta; class Magnoliopsida; order Solanales; family Solanaceae; genus Solanum; species Solanum raphanifolium. The sequence goes on from JAJOOE010002336.1 coordinate 2,554, forward strand.
TGCTATGGTCCCCCCACTTTCGTTTGTCCCTTAGTCTTTACCCTTTTTGGTAAATTTTCTTTTTACAAACACTTTTAAACTTTCTCTTTCTTCCTTTTTGAATCAAATACTTTCTCTTCTGAAGATTCCTTACTTGAAGGTTTGAATGTTCTTCAAGAACACTATGAAGTCCAAAAATAAACCCCGAAGATTTTAAACTCAAAATTTTATGAAATTCTAGATACAGGTTTTCTTAGATATAGGGAACAAACCCCAATACCTTTTAGCACTCAATTCCTTGCCAAATCTTCCAGATCTCAAAACCCACTTCATTTTCTTCAAAGGTTCTTCAACCTCCAATGGTGGTTTCTTCAAAAGTGAACCAAAACCCTTTCAAATCTCATCCCTAGACTCGAAATAGGATACGGAACACAAATCCAACCTTGGAAACTCCAAAGAAGACTCAAATCAACCAGACCCATTTCTGAATTTCATCTAAAACGTTTTGAACATGTTTTTTTTTCTTGTAACAACCCAAGACTAGAATCGTAGGAATGAATCTAAGCCTTGCTCTGATACCAAATGATGTGATTCTCATAAGGGTAATCATAATCGATGCGGAAACAAAAGAAAGTAAGAAGAGACATAAGATAAGAAACAATTGGCAACTAAAGGATGTATTAAATCCAATAACCTCCAATCTAGATCCTAACAAGTACCAAATCAGGATAAATAGATTGACACAAGAAAAGGAAATCAAAAGCAACCTAAAGGTATATTAAACCTGAAGACCTCAATCGATCATTCCACAATCAAGCACCTAACTCTTACGAAGACCTCAAGGGAATCGATATCCCAAGCAACCCTCATTTCTAAAGAATGTTCAACAAAAGCTTACCAAGCTTTCAACACTCACACAAGGAGATAAATTTAACATTCATCAATATTCAAAATAGTCTATTTCTAAAATGAAACTCTAAAGGCCTATTTATAGTAATAGGCATTATACATAGATGGGACCAAACGAGATCCGAAATCTGTTAATGGGCGAGCCAAGTTGGGCTCGCCTAATGGCTTAGCAATGCGCCCAATGAACTCGACGAAGAGCTCTGCTCCTGGCCTTGGCTGGGAAGCCACTGAAACTTTGGGCGGTCTGGGAACCGTCGCCCAATCCACTTGGCGATGCGCCAATGGTCTTCAGCTCGCCTAGTGAGCAGTTTTCCCCTTTTAGCTCCTTGGGCAGTTGGCGATCTTGAAAACCCTCGCCAAAGGGCCTTGGCGAGTTGCTGAAATGTCCTTCAGCTCGCCAAATGGAACACATTTTTCACTTGCTCCTCCTCGCTTCGTTAGGCCCCCACGCTCCAAGATATCATCAAAGCATGGTGTTGCCGAACTGGGAGCTCTTTCAAGGCAATGAACTCCATCCTTGGCATCTATATATGCCAAATAGCCTCCATCTTGTGAACACCCCACCAAAGCATTGAGGTTCGTGAATGGATAGCCTTGATACAATCCATTTTGCATCATTCTCCCCTTCTTGAAAAGGATTTGTCCTCGAATCCACACTTTGCAAAATCATAGGGGACGTAAACAAGAACAAGATCCTCATGGCATGATTGTTAGCGTTAGAAAAAACAATTTCATCACCATCCCAAGGATGTACAAATTTAACATATAACCAAGCATCACGGATATTAACTAAGGGTTTGTAACACATCAATGCAATAGATACTTGGCTAAGTGAGAAACATTGACAAAGGGGTAGTCCGTAGGAACCAATACACTTAAACAATCTCATATGTAAGCCCTTATTGGTCCCACATTAAGACAAGCACAAAGCCTCCGTTATGTCAAATATTACATGAACACTCTCATACCTAAGTGGGAAGGCACAAGTACTATTGATCCAAATTAATATCCCATCCAATACACTAGAGAACTTCAAGAAAGTAATTATTCCCAATTCATGAGTAGGTTTAAGAACATTAGTATTCCCCACCCAATTTGGTAAACTTACCTCATTCAAGCACATTGGATCAAGTAATAACACCAAAGAAGAATCTTTAGAATAACAGAAGGTGTTATTAATAAACTCAGCACACTTAGAATCGACACCGGGGTCAAATGGGAAAGGATTGCATAGCATCAAGTTAAGAAGACTCTCATTTGCCCTATTGATACCACTACTAACATAAGATATGGTACCCACAAAAGAACTGGTCATACCATTTAGAAGTGAAACAGACCAATAACAAGAGGTAATGGGAAAACAAACACCACCTTCCTTCTCATCACCCTCCTTTCCCACAAGAGTACTCTCATCTTTCAAGAAGACATTTCCATCTTTGGGGAATAAAGCCTCACACCATAGTGGGTTACTATAACAAGTATAGCTATCAAGAACTATACTGCTCTCAAGATTCACACCACTAGGTACATCACTAGGACAGATTTCATCATCTTCAAAAAAGATATTGTACTTAAAGAGGGAATGATCAACCACTAGGGAAGAATTAAAACATGCAAGTTCACTCTCAAAAAGACACATATCATATTTCGAAGCATCTTCAAGCACAGGGTCTCTATGAGCAAAGAAAGAAATTGGATCAGCCACAAAAGACATGCCCAAAAAGTCACTCCTAATCAAATGATCAACATCTTCATTAGTACCACTAAATAGAGGTTTCTTAATCACATTACAAGAACCCTCAACTAGTGAACTACACTCACAAACAGGTTGATCAACACAATTATTACAAAATAATGAGCTAGCATTCAAAGCATAGGTGTTAATACTAGGTGGACACAAATCGATTTTACTAGAAGAATCAATTATGTCACCAATAGAATCAACTAGTGCATCCACATTCTCAACAAGCACATTATCAATATAAGGTAAAGAATCTATAGGCTCACATAAAGACAAGCTAACATTCTCACATTGTTCATTTGAAATGGTAAAAGTGTTAAGATTAGCTATTGTACCTTGAAGAAAGATTTTCTTTACCTCGGATGTTGGAACATCCCAGAAAGGCGTCTATCACACCTTTAGTTGTAGGCTCTTAGTTTTGAACTCGTGTTCCTCCCTTTATTATGTTTGTAGCTACATAAGAATCCTTATAAAGGGAGGGTTAAACAATAGGGTTTGGTTGAGATCGTGGCACCCTATTCGAAGGGATCCTTGACCTCTCCTCCATTACTAGCCTATCCTCCACAGAGGCCTTTCGCTCTTTCAAGTTTGTCAGAAACGGCCTTTATTATGGATTCCTAGGTAACCCTCCATTTAAGTGGGAGGGTCTCAATTATGTTGACCATGGTACCTAACAATTAAGACAACTCAACAAAAACAACACACAACATTAGCATTATATAAAAGAACTCACAATCACTTGTGTTTGCACACCTTTGACTGCCTCTCAAATTGGTGCGGATAATGTTGAAGATTGTTTATACTCGGTTGATCACAAGGTATCAATTTCCACTCTTGACCAGAGTAGATTTTTGTTCAAAGAATAATAGACGACTCAATTAAAATAAACGGACTTGAGTCAAGAAGTTAACTACGAAGTAAAAACGAATAAAGGCACGAAAAGAAAAGCACTAACAAAGAAGAGAATTCAAGACCTAATAGTCAACAAGGAGAGTAGTTACGAGTTGAAAATCAATTTAGGATTCTTGACAACGAACTAGAATCAAAAGAAACGAAACTAGAATTAGGACCTGAGAAGAAAGGGTCATAGGTTGAGCTTCCGATCACCAAATGCATTGTTTTCTTTGCCTAACGTGACGTTCAACTCGCCAACTTGAGGATAAGGTCACCTACCTTGACAATCGGAAAAGGCAAACCGGCGATCTGGGTGGAAGTTCGGTGATGCGCCGAGTGATTCTCGGCGACCTACCTGCCCAAAGTGCGAGGTGCCCAGTGGACTAGGTGAGCAAAGTTGGGGCTCGCCCAATGTTATATATATCCTTTTCCAAGATTACCCAAACTGCACCAACAACAATACACATAAAACAGCCACAAATATTATTTTATCATACAACCAATTATTGAACTCACAAGCCGCTTGAGTTCTTTATGATAGCACACCCCTAATTCCTCACTCAAACTCATACATAAGGAGGAAGAAAATGGAGCAGTCACCTTACCTCAATTTCTGCAACTTCTCGTTGTAACTTGAATTCCTCTAGAACTTCAACTTCCCTTCACACTTAAACTAAAGAAGAAGAGAAAAGTATCTTAATAACCAAGGAAGTGAGCTATAGCTTCTGGAAATATTATGCCTTTATGCCTATACTTGAGCATGAATAATAAGCTAAATCCATAAGTGTTTTCACTTACCTTCTCTTACAGAGATGAGGGTTTCTTCAAGAACCCTAAAAGAAATTTAAGGCTGTTGTTTAACCCTTAAGAGAAAAGAGAGAGAAAGAGCTGGAGTTAATACTCAATATTGTGTCTTAAAATGAATGAGAATAGCAGCCAATATATATTTATATTGAGTTTTCTTCACCTTTAAGAATATCCACTTGAAAGCTTCATTTTCAGCCACTAATTGGTCAAGTAGGTGATGCACCTGCTTATGTACATCAAGTAGCTCAAAAGGTCAAACTAGGTGATGCACTTACTTGCTTTCACTTGGGCTTAAATATTGGGCCTTGACAGATTTGGCTGCTGGGCTTTCATTTCATTTTGTTTTATTTAACATAGTTTGGGCCTCAAGTGAGTACATTAGCTATGCCCAAATCTGATCTATAAACCTTGGCCTTTTTAACTAGATCCATATATCACCTACTTGGTTCTTTGGACTAGTCAATAAGTCAAAGTAGGTGATGCACCTACTTGTCACCTACTAGCTTAGTTAAGTCAAGCAAGCAGCTCACCTATTTTAATCCATTTTCTAATTATTAATCTCTTTTTCTTTAACTTAGCACTTAACTTTCAATTTTAATCTTAATTACCACCTTCCCGTCTCGAGTTTAAATATTTCCGTTGGAGTTATAGCTTGTAGTACATATGCTGCAATGTGCAAGGCATCACATCACCTTCCGAGCTAGTTTAAACCAACACTAATCATATAAGAAACATGGTCCCTCACCTATACTATAAGGCTATATCAAGTATCACAAGAACAGAACAAGCATATGCATACTACGGGCTGTTACATCCTTCCCCCCTTAAAACATTCGTCCTCGAATGTTAGCATGGTTATCCAGCCCAAACAAGTTCAAGCCTAAGTATTACTATTACTCACATTAAACATATAGACTTTTACTTACTTGTTAACGACTCAGCTCAACATTTTCACCTTTCTTATTGGTCTGGAAGAGATGAGGATACTTCAATTTCATTGTTTTTGCCGCTTCCCATGTAACTTCTTCTACTTGCTGGTTCCTCCATAATACTTTTACAGAAGCTACTTCTTTATTCCTTAACTTTCTAACTTGTCGATCCAGAATAGCAATGGGTACTTCTTCATAAGTGAGATCTCTCGTAACTTGTACATCTTCAGTAGAAGTATTATGAAATGGGTCAACTACGCATTTTCGAAGTATTGAGACATGAAACACCGGATGAACGGTTGAAATTTCTTGAGGTAGCTCTAACTCATACGCAACTTGGCCAATTCTTCGGATAATCTTATATGGCCCTATGTAGCGTGGACTCAACTTTCCCTTTTAACCAAACCTCATTACCCCTTTCATCAGTGACACCTTCAAGAACACCCAATCCCCTATGGAAAATTCTAGTCCTCTCCTTCTAACATCCCCATATGATTTATGTCGACTTTGAGCAGTTTCTAGCCGCTGTTGTATCACCTTGACTTTTTCCATAGCTTGATAAACAAGGTCTGGCCCAAATAAGGCAATTTCACCTGTTTCAAACCAGCCAATTGGGGATCTACATTTTCTACCATATAAAGCTTTATAAAGTGCCATTTTAATACTTGAATGGTAGCTATTGTTATAAGCGAATTCAATAAGCGGTAGATGATCATCCCAGCTACCCTTGAAGTCTAATATACAAGCTCACAGCATATCCTCAAGTTTTTGAATTGTACGCTCTACATGACCGTCTGTTTGGGGGGTAAAAGGTTGTACTTAAATTCACTTGTGTTCCCAAACTCTTCTTAAATGACTTCCAAAAATTTGCAGTGAATTGAGCTCCTCTATCAGATATTATAGAGATTGGCACTCCATGTAGTCAAACTATCTCTTTAATATACAACCTTGCATACTCTTCAGCTCTATAAGCAGTCTTCACCGGCAAGAAGTGTGTTGATTTGGTGACTCTGTCAACTATTACCCATATGGAGTCAAACTTTCGAAATGAGCGAGGCAAACAAGTGACAAAATCCATGTTGATCATATCCCACTTCCAAATTGGAAGTTCTATACACTGCATATAACCTCCGGGCTTTTGGTGCTCTACTTTTACTTGTTGACAATTTCGAAATTGAGCCACGAATTCCGCAATGTTCTTCTTCATGTCCCCCCACCAATACATTTCTTTTATGTCATGATACATTTTAGTTGACCCCGGATGGACAGAATATCTCGAATGATGTGCTTCCATCATAATCATGTTTCTTACTTCATCTACATTAGGTAAACACAATCTGTTTTGACATCGAAGTATTACCTCTTGCGTAAGCTCAAATATCTTTGTCATACCCTGTTATACATTCTCCTTAAGATTTAATAGAATAGGATCAATGTACTGCTTTTGTTTCACTTCCACTACTAATGAGGATTCTGTCGCATTTTGCACAATAACCCCTTCGTCTGGAGATTCAAGAAGGCGAACCCCCAAGCTAGGTAGTTGACATAGATCCTTAATTATTCCTTGTCTTTCCACAAATTGCCCATAAGTGCTTGCCATTATTTTACGACTTAATGCATCAGCTACTACAGTTGCTTTCCCGGGATGACACAAGATATCAATGTCATAATCTTTTAATAACTACAGTCATCTTCGCTGCCTCAGATATAGGTCCTTTTACTTAAAGATATATTGCAAACTCTTGTGATCAGTGTATATGTCAACATGAACTCCATACAAGTAGTGGCGCCATATCTTCAAAGCAAAGACAACTAATGTTAGCTCTAGATCATGGGTTGGATAAGTTTTCTCATGTGGCCGTAACTGCCTTGAGCCATAAGCTATTACTTTACCATGTTGCATCAATACACAACCTAAGCCCACTCCCGGAGCATCACAATACACTGCATAGCCTTCCGTGCCTTCTGGAACTACCAATATAGGTGTAGAAGTTAATTTATTCTTCAGTTCTTAGAAGCTTCTATCACATTCATCACTCCACTGAAACTTAGTGTCTTTGTGTGTTAGCTTTGTTAAGAGTGCAGCAATGGAAGAGAATCCTTCAACGAACCTTCTGTAATAACCTGCCATTCAAAGAAAACTACGAATCTCCGTAGGCGATGTAGGTCTTGGCCAGTTTTTCATGGCTTCTATCTTCTGGTTATCAACCCTTATCCATTCATCGGATACAATATGACCTAAGAATGCCACAGATTTCAACCAGAACTCACATTTAGAGAACTTTGCACACATCTTACGATCACGAAGAATTTGTAAAACCTACTGCAGGTGATTAGCATGGTCATCTTCTGATCTTGAATACACCAAAATGTCATATATGAATACTCTCACAAACACATCTAGAATTGGCTTGAACACCTTATTCATCAGATCCATAAAAGCTGCTGGTGCATTTGTTAGCCCGAATGACATGACTAAAGACTCAAAATGACCATACCGTGTCCGAAAAGCTGCCTTGGGAATATCTTTGTCTTTGACCCTTACTTGGTGATAACCCGACCTCAAGTCGATCTTTGAAAAATACCTAGAACCTTGTAACTGATCAAACAAATCATCAATTCTAGGGAGGGGATATTTGTTCTTAATCATTACCTTATTCAACTGCCGGTAGTCGATACACATTCTTAACAAGCCATCTTTCCTGCGTACAAATAAAACTAGTGCTCCCCATGGGGACATACTAGGCCTTTTGAATCCTTTCTCTAATAAGTCTTTTAATTACTCCTTCAACTCCAGTAATTCTGCCGGGGGCCATTCTATACGGAGGAATAGAGATAGGTTGAGTATCTAGAATCACATCAATACCGAACTCTATTTCTCGTTCTGGAGGCAAACCTGGAAGATCTCCAGGAAATACATTAGGAAACTCATTCACTAACGGAATGGATTGAAGAATTGGTGGCTCCGCATCTATATTTTTCACTCTCACTAGATGTCATATGTATCGTTTGGACATAATCTTTTTTGCCTTAAGATAAGAAATAAATTTACCTATTGGTGCCCCAATATTACCTTTCCATTCAAGGTCTGCCTCTTTTGGAAAATGGAAATGCACCATCTTAGTTCGACAATCTACCATGGCAAAACAAGAAGCTAACCAATCCATACCCATTAAAACATCAAAATCTACCATTTCTAGCTCAACAAGGTCAGCTAATGTATCACGCTCACAAACAGTTACAATGCAATTATGACAAACCCTTCTAGCTATAATAGACTCACCAATCGGTGTAGACACTTCAAATGGCTTCACTAATAATTCTGGAGTTCTTTTGAACTTTCCAACAATCAATGGAGTAGCATATGATAGTGTAGACCCCGGATCAATTAATGCATATACAATATGTGAAAAGATGGGCAATGTACTTGTAACCACATCCGGTGAGGCTTCTAAATTTTGTCGATCCCCTAGGGCATATGTGCGATTCTGAACTCCACTAGAACTAGATGCTCCCCTAAATCCTCTAACACGACCAGTAGGCATCTGTCCCCTACCCAAAGAAGGTGCTGATGATGATGATACAACAACTGATCTAGTAGGTTATGCCACACCACCCACACCTCTATGAGGGCAATTTCTCATCAGATGACCCGGTGTACCACACCAAAAACAAACATTTGTCCCAAATCCACATGCACCTAGATGATTCCTTCAACATTTTTTACAAGACTGTCGAGGAGGTCTTGATTGGCTCATACTTCCCTGCTCTTGGTACCCCGCTGTTCGTGAACCTTGGCTTTCATCTCTTTGCCCAAACTGATTGCCCCTAGATTCTTGAAACCGAGGTGGGGCACTACCTGTAGAGTATGAAGATGATGGCCTAGGCGGTCTGTTAAAGAACCGATGCCTAAACTCACCTTGGGATGGTGTAAACTGCCCCATGGATCTGGCTCTCTTAGAATGCCTTGTCTCCGACTCTTGTGTCTTTCTTCTTTGCCTTTGATCCTCCAACTTTTGCGCAAAAGCTTGCATCCTTGCTATATCCATATCTTTATTCAATGAAGCAATGGTACAGTCTCTAACCAGATATGAATCTAATCTATCCACATATCGATGAACTCTATCCTCCATAGTAGTTACTACATTAGGAGCATACCTGTCCAATGAATTAAGTTTGAGACTGTACTCTCTCACACTCATATTTCCTTGGTGGAGATTTAAGAACTGATCCGCATGGGCCTCTCGGATCTCCAATGGAAAATAATGGTCAAGGTATGCCTTTATGAACTCTTTCCACCTAGCTGAAGGTGCATCTGTTCCCCTGGATTGCTTCATACCACAATATAGCCACACCCTATAATCTATATGCTGCTAGCTCAAGAGCTTGTTTAACACTTAAATACATAACATCCAAAGTGCGTTGGATTTGATCTATAAAATCTTGTGGATCCTCATTAGGATCTGACCCGGTGAATGATGGAGGGTCAAAATTAAGGAAGTCATGTATCCGCGTGTTAGCTGCTCTATCTACACCACTAGTACCTGCAACTGGACCTTCTTGCCTTAGACCATGGCCAGCAACTATACGAGTCAATAATTGGACTGCATTTCTCAAATCTTGCTCGGTAGCATTAATAGTGGGTTCTTGAGGTGTAGCTTTCATCATTAAATCTTCTGGAGATGGAGGGGTCGGGGAAGTCTGTGATAGAGACTCATCTTGAGCCTCACTTTGAACAACTTGATTAGGTGGTGGTTGGCTGGTCCATTCTTGGGCGGCACATCTACTCGCTTACATATCCTCTTACTCCTTCTCGTAACCGGCATATTTGCTATAATAAAAGCAATTCAGAAGTTAAATATGATTAACCTACAACTTTGGTTCTATCGTACAGTCTAAGAAATGAAAGAAAAGAGACAACTCCTACATGTCCCGTAGGCTCCTGTTTATAAATGTGGTGCACAACATATCCATAAGCAAGACTCTACACAGACACAGTTTTGTAGACTCTCTAGGATAACCTGCACTGATACCATTTTGTCACACCTCAAATCCCATTAAAACAGACAGACACCTGATGCCCTAAAGGCCCAAGAGAACCAACATGTAACCTGTGCCTACTATGCATATAACTATGACAATCTTGTGACAAGTTCGCGTAAGATGTAGCGATACGAACTAACATAAGTAGATCCAAAACTTATATACAAGACTTGGCCGTTGAAGCCACAACTTGTTAAGACGCAACTGGAGCATATACATAAGTCTACAAAGCCTCTAAAAGATAGAAAACCTTAGAGTAGGTCGGGACAGACCTTGCCTTACCCTTAACTACGATACAATACCAAAATGAATCTACCAAGAACTTAGTAAAGCTTTGAATCAATCTGGAGCTCACCGAAAGTAGCTGAGTGTCGTGCGCTCCTATTAAGAAGGTCTACTAGCTGAAGTACATGTGCCTGTAGCATGAAATGCAGCGTCCCCCACTACGGACGTCAGTACGAGAAAATGTACTGAATATGTAAGGCAATAACATATCTAAATAAGAGTTCAATGAAACCAAGTATCAATATATGTGTGCATAAATCAGAACAGAAGACCACTTTAGTTAAGTCTTGTGGAATCATGTATGTTACATTCTTTTCTTTACCTTTCTGTGTGTTATGATCTTAATAAGGCATTTGATATGAATGACCAGCTGATCAGTGGTAGAAGAGGATGATCCATGTTAGGCATTTTAACCCCTGGGATGCGGTCCTCATAACTATACAAATTGGGATCGGCCCATGCTAAGGCTTTCGCCCCTAAGTTGCCACCCTTCTACACCAATTGAGATCGGTCCATGCTAGGCTTTCTCCCCTGAGCTGCCACCCTTAATTATACAGATTGTTTTACTTAGATTCTTTAATCTTTAAGATTGTTGTTTTGGTGGTCATAATCATTTTTTATATTTGGGACTATGGCAGTAGTAGAAGGCATGAAAATAATACTTCAAGGCAGTAAAAATGACATAAGGAGCTATGTAACATCAATGCATTACTTGTGAGCTTAAATGATACAATTGACTTCAACTGACTAAGAGGAGGATTCACCAAACTTGCTTTTGCAAATACCATTTCTATACTAGCACATAGGAGGATAATTACACAAGTCTAGAGTAGTGAACATATAATGAAGTAATTCTATACACTAAGGAGAGGGGGAAATATTCTTAGCTATTTGGAGATCATACGCGGCACTATATTTCCTTTACTAGGAATAGAACTTAGGAAATTCACTTGTTGATATTAATCTCAAGAATCAAATTTCATGCCGAAGAATATTGAATCGAATAGCCTTACATACCTTATCCTCTGATCAATACAACTATCACGATTCAGCCTCCCCTTTCAGGTTTTAATCTACAATATAAGTCATGATAAATTTAAATTAGCAGCTATCACACCGTGAGCCTCGTAAAACAGTAGCTAATGAGCCCATACAGCCCTTAAAACAATGTGTATCACCATACCCTCCTTCTCTGCCCAATACATACATTATATATCTTTTTCCAAGATTACCCAAACTGCACCAACAACAATACACATAAAACAGGCTCAAACAACTAATTATTGAACTCACCACCCCCTTGAGTTCTTTATGACATCACACCCCTAATTCCTCACTTAAACTCATACATAAGGAGTAAGAAATTAGAGCAGTCACCTTACCTCAATTACTACAACTTCTCCTTATAACTTGAATTCCGCTTGAACTTCAACTTCCCTTCACACTTAAACCAAAGAAGAAGAGAAAAATATCTTAATAACCAAGGAAGTGAGTAGTAGCTTCTGGAAATATTATGCCTTTATACCTATACTTGAGCATGAATAACATGTTTTCCTAATCATCCATGGGAGAATTAAGCTAAATCCATAAGTGTTTTCACTTACTTTGTCTTACAGAGATGAGGGTTTCTTCAAGAACCCTAGAAGAACTTTAAGGCTACTATTTAATCCTTAAGAGAAAAGAGAGAGAAAGAGCTGGAGTTAATCCTCAATAATGTGTGTTAAAATGAATGAGAATAGCAGCCAATATATCTTTATATTGAGCTTTCTTCACCTTTAAGAATATCCACTAGAAAGCTTCATTCTCAGCCACTAATTGGTCAAGTAGGTGATGCACTTGCTTATGTACATCAAGCAGCTCAAAAGGTCAAACTAGGTGATGCACTTACTTGCTTTCACTTGGTCTTAAATATTGGGCCTTGACAGATTTGGCTGCTGGGCTTTCATTTCATTTTATTTTGTTTAACATAGTTTGGGCCTCAAGTGAGTCCATTACCACAAGCCCAAATCTGATCTATAAACCTTGGCCTTTTTAACTAGCTCCATATATCACCTACTTGGTTCTTTGGACTGGTGAATAAGTCAAAGTAGGTGATGCACCTACTTGTCACCTACTAGCTTAGTTAAGTCAATCAAGCAGCTCACCTATTTTAATCCATTTTCTAATTATTAATCTCTTTTTCTTTTAACTTAGCACTTAACTTTCAACTTTAATCTCAATTACCACCTTCCCGTCTCGAGTTTAAATATTTCCGTTGGAGTATAACTTGAAGTACACATGCTGCAACATGCAAGGCATCACATCACCTTCCGAGCTAGTTTAAACCAACACTAATCATATAGGAAACGTGGTCACTCACCTATACTATAAGGCTATGTCAAGTATCACAAGAACAGAACAAGCATATACATAATACGGGTTGTTACAAATGCACCCAATGAACTCGACGAGGAGCTCTGCTCCTGGCCTTGGCTGGGAAGCTATTGGAACTTTGGGCGGTCTGGGAACCATCACCCAATCCACTTGGTGATGTGCCAATGGTCTTCACCTCGCCTAGTAAGCAATTTTCCCCTTTGTAGCTTCTTGGGCAGTTGGCGATCTTGGGAACCCTCGCCAAAGGGACTTGGCGAGTCGCCGAAATGTCCTTCAGCTCGCCGAATGCAGCACATTCTTCACTTGCTCCTCCTCCCTTCGTTAAGCTTCCCACGCTCCTAGCTAGCATCAAATCATGGTGTTGCCCAACTGGGAGCTCCTTCAAGGCATTGAACTCCCTCCTTGGCATCCATACATGCCAAATAGCCTCCATCCTTGTGAACACCCCCGTCAAAGCATTGAAGTTCGTGAATGGATAGCCTTGATGTATTCCATTTTACATCATTCTCCCCTTCTTGAAAAGGATTCGTCCTGGAATCCATACCTTGCAAAACCATAAGGGAAGTAAACAAGAACAAGATCCTCATGTATGAGGGTTAGCGTTAGCAAAAACAAGTTCATCACCATGCCAAGGATGTACAAATTTAACATATAACCAAGCATCACAGATATTAACCAAGGGTTTGTAATCCAACAATGCAATAGATACTTGGCTAAGTGAGAAACATTCACAAAGGGGTAGTGCGTAAGAACCAATACACTTAAACAACGTCATATGTAAGCCCTCATTAGTCCCACATTCAAACAAGCCCAAGGCCTCCCTTATGTCAAATATTACATGAACACTCTCATACCTAAGTGCGAAGGCACAAGTAGTGTTGATCCAAATTACGACCCCATCCAATCTACTAGAGAACTTCAAGAAAGTAATTATTCCCAATCCATGATTAGGTTCAAGCACATTAGTATTCCCCACCCAATTTGGTAAACATACCTCATTCACGCACATTGGATCAAGTAATAACACCAAAGAAGAATCTTTAGAATAACAGAAGGTGTTATTACTACACTAAGCACACTTAGAATCGACACCGGGTCAAACGGGAAAGGATTGCATAGCATCGAGTCAAGGAGACTCTCATTTGCCCTATTGATACCACTACTAACATAAGATATGCTACCCACAAAAGTATGAGAATCACTATATGCAAGTAGATAAGCTTGAGTTCTCGAATCTAGACCTTGTAAAACAATATGATCATAAGCAAGAAGCATATCCTCTTAGTATGAGGGGTAGTACAAAGGTTAACGCTTAAAATAATTAACCGAGGAGACTCAAAAACAAGGAACAACCAAATATCCTCTATGGTCATGGCTATGAAGCCCACAAATGGAGAACAAGGACAATGGTCATTCTTCTCAACAACAAGGGAACACCACTCAAAAGATGATACTCCCACTAGTTCAAATGCCTTCATGCATCCACTGGGATCAAAATAATAGGATGTCCACAGAACTGGATCATACCAACAAGTGTAGGCCACAATGACATCCTGATCCACATGCAATGCACATTTAATCCAACTGGGGATTTCATCATATGCAAAGAGATAGTAAAGAAAGGTACAAAATTTACCTTCTCGAGGCAAATATCTCCTACGCCCATGAGATGCTCATTCAACAAGATCATGCTTAGCGTAAGAAATAGAAAAGGGGTCTAGGAAGCTATCCTTCCCCACACACAGTGTAGGCTCTTCAAGTGGATGGAGAAACCTCAAGAAGAACACTCCGTTATAGGGAATGGAATCAACAATGTCTCCCACCTTATGCCTTCCATTTTGACCAGGCATTCCCACATGAATTCAACAACTCAGCTCACTACCGGGTCAAATGGAAAGGTCTTCCATTAACTTGGATCAAGTGCACCTCCATTTATTAGGTGGTCACTCGTTCTTCCCAACAACATCCTCCACTCAACAACATGATCATCATCATATGTAAACAGGTAGTAGAGAAAAGTGTCTCTCAAATAAACTTCCTCTAGGGTGTTTACATGGGTATGACTACGAATAGGCTCAAAAGCACTGGTCATACCCTTAAGAAGTGAAACACACAAAGAAGAAGAGGTAATGGGAAAACAAACACCACCTTCCTCCTCATCACCTTCCTTCCCCACAAGAGTACTCTCGTCTTTCAAGAAGAGATTTCCATCTTTTGGGAGAGAAAGCTTAACACCATAGTGGGTTACTATAACAAGTATTGCTATCAAGAACTATACTGCTCTCAAGATTCACACCACTAGGTACATCACTAGGAGTGATTTCATCATCTTCAAAAGGGATATTGTACTTAAAGAGGGAATGATCAACCACTAGGGAAGATTTAAAACATGCAAGTTCATCCTCAAAAAGACACATATCATATTTCGAAGCATCTTCAAGCATAGGGTCTCTATGAGCAAATAAAGAAATTGGATCAGCCACAAAAGACATGCTCAAAGAGTTACTCCAAATCAAATGATCAACATCTTCATTAGTACCACCAAATTGAGGTTTCTTAATCACATTACAAGAACCCTCAACTAGTGAACTACACTCACAAACAGGTTGATCAACACAATTATTACAAAATAATGAGCTAGCATTCAAAGCATAGGTGTCAACACTAGGTGGACACAAATCGATCTTACTAGAATAATCAATTTGGCCATCAATAGAATCAACTAGTGTATGTACATTCTCAACAAGCACATTATCAATATAAGGTAAAGAATCAATAGGCTCACAAAAACACAAGCTAATATTCACACTTTGTTAATTTGAAATGGTAAAAGTATTAAGATTAGCTATTGTACCTTGAAGAAGGATCTTCTTTACCTTGGATGTTAGAACACCCCACAAAGGCGTCTGTCACACCTTTAGTTGTAGGCTCTTAGTTTGGAACTCGTGTTCCTCCCTTTCTTACGCTTGTACATACATAAGAATCCTTACAAAGGGAGGGATAAACAACAGGGTTAAGTTGAGATTGTGGCACCCTATTCGAAGCGATGCTCGACCTCTCCTCCATTCCCAACCTATCCTCCATAGAGGCCATTCGCTCTTTTAAGTTCGCCATTCTCCAACGCACATCAGCAACGGCCTCTATTATGGATTCCCAGGTAACCTTCCCCTTAAGTGGCAGGGTCTCAATTCCGGTGGCCATGGTACCTAACAATTAAGACAACTCAACAAAAACAGGCCACAACATTAGTATTAGTTAAATGAACTCATAATCACTCGTGCTTGCACACCTTTGATTGCTTCTCAAATTGGTCCAGCTAATGGTGTTGCCCAACTTGGAGCTCCTTGAAGGTATTGAACTCCCTCATTACCATCCATGCATACCAAATAGCCTCCATCCTTGTGAACAACCTATCAAAGCATTGAAGTTCGTGAATGGATAGCCTTGATGTAATCCATTTTACATCATTCTCCCCTTCTTGAAAAGGATTCGTCCTCGAATCCATACCTGGCAAAACCATTGGGGAAGTAAACAAGAACAAGATCCTCATGGTATGAGGGTTAGCGTTAGCCAAAGCAACTTCATCACCATGCGAAGGATGTACAAATTTAACACATAACCAAGCATCACAAATATTAACCAAGGGTTTGTAACCCATCAATGCAATATATACTTGGCTAAGTGAGATACATACTCCACTCAACAGCACAAGCATGATATGTAAACAAGTAATAGAGAAAGGTGTCTCTCAAATCAATTTCCTCTAGGGTGTTTACATGGGTATGACTACAAATAGGCTCAAAAGCACTGGTCAACCCTTTAAGAAGTGAAACACACCAAGAAGAAGAGGTAATGGGAAAACAAACAACACTTTCCTCCTCATCACCTTCCTTCCCCACAAGAGTACTCTCATCATTCAATGAGAGATTTCCATCTTTGGGAGAGAAAGCCTCACACAATAGTGGGTTACTATAACAAGTATTGCTATCAAGAACTATACTGCTCTCAATATTCACACCACTAGGTACATCACTAGGAGTAATTTCATCATCTTCAAAAAGGATATTGTAGTTAAAAAGGGAATGATCAACCACTAGGGAAGAATTAAAACATGCAAGTTCACCATCAAAAAGACACATATCATATTTCGAAGCATCTTCAAGCACAGGGTCTCTATGAGCAAAGAAAGAAATTGGATCAGCCACAAAAGACATGCTCAAAGAGTCACTCCTAATCAAATGATCAACATCTTCATTAGTACCAC
>JAJOOE010002337.1:0-25465 GCA_036250405.1 Solanum raphanifolium
TTTCCATGTGCATCAACCATTTCACCATTTCCCATCCTAACTTTAGCTTTGAATGACTTGTCAAGTGTGTGAAACAAGAGCTCATTGTGTGACATATGACTCGTACATCCACTATCTATGAACCATGAGGATTTGTTGGCTGTGTTTTCTACATGAGAAGCCATAAACAAGATTTCTTCTTCATTTTCGGACTTTTCAACAAAATTTGCCTGCTGCACATGGTTTTGTTGTGGTTGATTCTGCCTGGCCCTGTAATTTTTCTCAATATGACCCATCTTTCTACATAATCTACACTGAATCGGTGGCTTTCCTTTGAACCAACAGTCTTTTTCTTGATGATTGGTTCTTTTACAGTGGCTGCAAGGTGGAAACTTCCCTCTCTTTGAAGATTCCTTCCTTGGTTTTCCCTTTTCTAATTTATCTCCTTCCATCCTTCTACTGTCCTTCAAAGGTTGTTTGCCTTTATGTTATGCTTGAAATGCCGCTTCTACTACTTCTTCATTTCTTATACTTGATCTTTGTTCTTGGGCTTGCAACTTGCTGATCAGTTCTGCCACAGATAAAGTCTTTAAATCACAAGATTCTTCTATTGCTGAAATCTTGGACTCAAACCTTGCTGGTAAGCTTATCATCATCTACTCCACCACCCTTGAATCTGGAAAGGTTTCACCAAACAGCCTTACTTTGTTTACAATCTCCATAAGTTTGGCAGAATACTCTTTCACAGTATCTCCTTCTTTCATCCTTAACATCTCAAATTCTCTTTTGTTTGACAGTCTTCACTCTGTCACTTCCATCAAACTCCTCTTTTAGCTTCTCCTATACTTCTTTAGGTGTTTCACAAGCCATTATTCTTGTGAAAATCACATCTGAAAATGCTGAATGAAGACATGTGAGAGCCTTGGGTTTCCTTGACTTCGCATCTTCATAAATCTTCATTTGTGCAACTGTTGGGTTTGGTCCAAGTGGAAGAGGATCATCTTCACTTTCAATTGTTTCCCATAGACTAAGAGCTTTGAGATAAGCCTTCATCTTTATCACCCATATATGATAATTTTCTCCTGTAAACATAGGAGGGCCTGCACCCAAGAAGTTATTGGATGCCATGTTACTACTGCTCAACTCTCACCTTAGAAGGAGAAAAAACCTTAGCCTTCTTGCCTTCACAGATCCCTAAAGAAGAAGGGCTCTTGATACCACTGTTAGGATTTGAAACTTTTAGAGAGAAAAAAATAAGGTTCAGCAACAGAAATTCATTCATATTTAGCTTTTGAAAAGCATACACATATATCTACATAAGCTTTTCCAAAGTTAGTAGAGGACCATACATATCCAACCACTATTGACTTTCTTACAAAACATATTCCATAAAACAAGGACTACCTTTCCTTTACATACTTAACATAATATTTAAGAAAATAACAATTAAACAAAAGACATCTAGAAATATCTCATTTTCTAACATCATTTTGCGATGGGAGCAAAAGAATGGAGCAAATTTATACTGAGCCTTCTATTTGAAGGTTTCTAACATGACTTCTGAATTGATATTCAATGATAACCTTTGTAATTAGAGATTTAACTAAGTCAACCTCAATTCTCGTCTTTGTTGTGGTGGGTCTCGTCTTAGACAAGTCAGATTTATGTATCACAATAAGGGTGCCAATAAGTACTAATATCCGACATAACACATCCCATTTGTAATAGGGCCAAGGTAAATTTGGTAAATTAATTCATACGAGAGCAAGAATGGTGTCTGTATTTCACTTGAAATTACTCATCCATTTCAGAGTTTTCATACTACGGGTTTTTTCAAGAATGGTGTATGTATTTCACTTGAAATTGGGCACCCCTTTTATGATTTGGATACCATAGGTGTTCCCAAGAATGTTTTCTCTATTCCACTTGGGAAACCGATTCTTGAGAAAGCATCTACAATTACCAATATGCATTTTTCCCTCCTTTGCTTTGAACCTTTATAGGTCCACATAAGTCCACGTGTAGTAATTTAAAAGGCCTGGTAGTGCAGACTTGCTTCTTTTATTTGAATGAAGTCCTGCTTTGTTTGTCTTTGTCACATCCATCAAAAATTTTGCCGTGTACAAATTTAATCGTTGGTACCCCACATATCTGGTCCTTTGAGACAAGTTTGTTGAGTAGAAAGTCACTGACATGTTCGGTGCCACAAATTGGCATTCTCACTTTGTGACATACAAAATTGATACATATTGAGTAGACTATACTTCAATCCACTCACACAATATACATTTTCAATAGCATGATGAAGAGATCTTTCTAACACCCAAAATATATCCTTTCTTTCCATTTTGAAAATAGACACCTACACCTTGAAGTTCATTGAGGTAGCTTTGCTTGTCATATGCTTAGAATATTCACTATCTAATAAAGCTTAGATTACTCGTACAATAGTTCAAGGAGTAGAGAATCGTTAGGAATATAATTACCCAATGTATGAGGTGGGGGTCGAGTCCCACAGGGAGTGGTATATGTAACAAAGTTGGATAGCTCCAAATATCAAATTAAGATGATTTAGTAACCAATTTTGACAAGAGTAAATTAAACAGAGTGTTTTGCAGGTGGAGTGACAATCTAGGAGTGTGTGGAAGTGAGTATGGATTTCAAATAATGAATGCGATTGCTCAATAATTTTAGCCGCGGCTAGGCTAATCTCAAACACAACATGCTTACCACATGAGTTCTTTTCGAAGCCTCCCATATAGAGTCTACTAAACAATCCATTGGCTTAACATATATTTTATCTTTCAAAAAATCTAGCCATTAGAAGTGAAACCCCAAAGTTCTTTTTTCAAGCAAACAAGGAATGCAAATCTAATATGCAAGCATCAAACTACCATCCACTTCATGTAACCCATTTCAAGCAATACATGAAAGATCTGAAGTAGAACCAAGTGTACAACCTCAATTCATGAATTAACACATGTTAATTAGTTTGAATTCATGTAAACTAGTGTAAAATAGAGTAATACACAAAATTCTACTAAATTAATCAATACCCGACTTCAATGGCACGCCCCTAAAATTGGGGGTTTAGCTAATCATATTGGAATTAACATAAATTATACCAAAAACTGTGTCAGCCATTTGAATTGATGAATTACAACTTCAAAATCTAAGAAACCCAACTCCAAATTCCACTAAAATGGATTATAAGATTGTTTAACATACAAAATTTTAGAATGTTCAAAGTGTAAGATGAATTTTCTCTTTCCTCTTAGCTATTTATACTTTTCCCAATCTCAACCAAAATTTTATTTCGTGACCCAGTTGGCGATATTAGTCTAGCTCGCCGACTCACTTGGCGAGTCATTGACTGGTACTTCTTCTCGCCTTTTCTTCCTTGATGTCAAGCTTCAAGTATACCACAGTTGGCGAGCCTGATGGACCTCACCGTTCATGTTCATCGAGTTTTCGACTATCACCTACGCTCACCTTTTTTATCTCTATTTTAGCTCAAATTTTCAATTACTTTCGGCGCGTACTTTTCTTATCACCGATAGAGTTTGGTGAGTCGATGTTTTCTCCTTCTCATCGACCTGCCTTGAGCTTTGCAGTAGAAGACTTTGTCATTTTTGGCGAGGTCTTGCGTTTTTGACGAGTCACCAAGTGCCTTCAGCGAGCACCAACTTCACACTTTATATATTTTTCTATGTTTTTTGGCTTCTTTTTACATGTATTTATTCTTGCCTTGTCCTTAAGCCTTCATAGCTACAAAACAACAGTTAAACGTCAGATATGGACATAAAATGATCTTAAGGACACTAATTGTTGAATGAAAAAGCCTCAAATGAGTCCAAATTTTCCGACTCTTCAACACCTCAACTTAAACTTTTGTTTTTTCTTAATTGAATAAAAAATCCAATCAGTTCAACAGGGTGTCTACAAACATTGCTTCTGGTGAGCCAACATGCAAGTGCTATCACAAAGCTAACTTCAAGTATATGCAATATTCAATTATGCACAAAAAGCCTCAAATGATGACTAGCTGGTATCAATCTAAGTTTAAGTTCAAGCTCATGAATGATCACTCATGATGCAAACCTATGCTTCAACAAAAGTATTTAAGTGCCCTAACAATAAAAGACTATTTCATGATCTCACAAAGAACATCAATAATAAAGTTAGGAATCAACACAAACTCTCACACTCTCAAAGAGAAATGCATGAATGTCTCAACCCATAGGTTTGCCCATATTTTCTAATCATCACATCATATAGCTTTAGCAAGACCTCAAATGTCTTTTTAAAGCTTGTAATAGGGCTGAGGGTAAATGAATGATCAATTTGGTTTAGGGACTTTACCTTTTAGAAGCATTGTCGTTCTCAACTTCACCTCTTTTCATTTTCTTTCCTCCTTTTGACATAGAAACTCAACCTCATTTTTCACAATATTATTTTCTTATTTGACTCATTGGAAACACTTTTTATTCAATCACGCACTATAAAAATAAAAATTTCAATTGGTGACACACTTTCATTAAAAAAAATTGTATGGAGGGGTTCCATCTTTTTGCCACAAGAACCAAAGATGAGTCTCACACTTCTCTTTCATTTGGATTTTTTCCTTTTTCCTTACCACACCCAACTTAGGCTTTTGTCCTAAGTATGTTATTCATACAAATCAATGCTTCAAAAAGGATTTCTGAGTGAGAATGGAGTGACATTTTTAGGTCAAGAGGTGTCAACAAGGTTGCCAACAAATGGATTAGGCTTAATTGGTCCCAAAATTGTTGCACACCCTCACAAGGTAGTCACAATGTAGGCATGATAATTTGGACTCACTCTAACAACCTGTGTCTTAAGTCATTTCTTGTATTCACAAAAGTTAAGAAATTTGACCAACAAGACAAATTCTAGGAATCCACACACATGCCTTTCAAGTAATCCTCACCACACAAGGAACTTCAAACACAATCATTGTGCATAATTCTACAAACTTAAGCTTGTATGAAATGGTCATTCAAAGTTTCACAATCGATACACAATTAGTCATAAGGAGATGCTAGAAACTCACGCAAGAGTCATGCAATTTGAATTTCCTCATAGAACCAACACAAAAGTACTTCTCATCAAAAACACTATCCAAAACATCAATATTGATCACTCGATACTCAAATGTTCACAATAAGTGTGCAAGGTTTTTAATCAGTCAAACCAATCACAACCATTTCGGGGTAATAAAGAAGGAAAATAAACATTATCAAAATTTAAAACCAACAACCAACAATAAACTATATATATACTACTAAACCAAAATAAGAAAATAATATTTAATATAACCCAAATGAAAATCAAAGCAATATATACAAACAAAAGGGCTAGGCACTAGCAAGTGCCCTCACCCCACCAAATAGAAAACAACGTTGTCCTCAATGTGAGATAAAAAAACATAAAATAAGGATAAGGTGAGGACCCCCCATCAGGCTATTCCTGAGGAGAAATCTCTCTGTGGATCAACAGAGGCATCATTAACTTAGGAATTAGTGCACGAAGCATCAAAGGGAGGAGTGGAGTCTCAAGAATGGGTCCCACTCGGACCAATGCGAAGGTCTCTAGAAGAGAATGCTCCAAAGAAACCTACACGAATGTGTCCTCCAAGTCCTGCAAACTTGCATAAGTGTCCTCGCTCCTCTGCTCATCTCTCACAAACTCCTCATCATCTATCTCAGGAGTGTCGGAGTCCTCATTAGCCTCATCAACAACTCTGTCACAACAAGATCGACCTTACTAACTATTTGGAGGAAGGAGGCTGAGTCGCCTGCACATTGGGAAGGGGCACCTCGCCCCATAGCATAGTAATATCGATAGACTTGAGCTCGTCCACATCTTTCCTCAAAGCCAAAACATCTACCTTCAAGGATGTCACTTCCGCAGAAGCACACTCAACTCTCTCATGCTCCTCAACTGAGCGGTAAGGGTATCAAAACTCAGTCAATAGGGTGTGTTGATTCGCTACCTCATCCCCAAGAGGGGGACAAAACACCCTCAATGGTTGCGACAATCATATCATGGACCTCTCTCTCTCTCAAAACAAGATACTCTAAAATCTGTCGAAGGAGCAAGGTTACCTATTCGATGAACTAAGGCATCTGTCAAAGATGGACTGGATGAAGAGGGAAGTGCAGTAGAAGTGTAGGTGGAGGGCATAGCTATACCCGAAGGCTCTATAGTAGGAGTGGGAGGTGCAGGATCAACCTCCAAAGTAGCAGGATCCGCCTCCTGAGTAGTATTAGCTGGTGGTGGCTTCCTCTTAGCCGCATCATCTCTCAAATAATCCAACTCTATCCGTCGGATGTCACAAGAGGAGGCCGAAGTAATCCTCATATTAGTAGCCTCCAGAAGCTAACTCACACAACTTGGTAAGTAAAATTGGAACAACAAAGAGGTCTATTGCTGCCATGCTCTCAAAAGCATCTTCTTAATAATAATAGAACCGAGGCACATACCCTCTCTAGCAATAACTTATCCCAACAATATAGCTTGGGGATGTTGGAGGATCGACTCATTCTGGGAAGGCATAGATGTTCTACTGATAAAGACGAACTAATATCGAGCAACCACATTCAAGTTTTTTTTTCTCAACTTCAACCCCATCTGCAATCCAAGGAGGGGTAGCTTCAACTAACAACGGGGCAAGCCACTCTCTTAACTCATCAAGAGGATTTTTCATCTTCTCATTATATGAACTAG
Organism: Solanum raphanifolium; assembly: GCA_036250405.1. NCBI lineage: Eukaryota > Viridiplantae > Streptophyta > Magnoliopsida > Solanales > Solanaceae > Solanum > Solanum raphanifolium. Next base: position 6,730 of record JAJOOE010002337.1, read on the forward strand.
AGTCCCTTGATCCATAGTTAAGCACATCATTAATCACTTCGGCTGAACAATGGACTCTCTTTCTCCGAACTTCAACTTCATCGATCGGTTTGTAAACGACCCCATTTCTCTTCTTTAGGAGTACCTGATCATAAGCCTAAAAGAACTCTTAGACCCAAGTGAGGACATACAATGTCCTAGCCTGTGTGAAATGCTCTAACCTATGGTAACATTTAGTATCCCAAACAACCGAATATCTATCCATAACCCCATCAGTAGACAACATTTTCTCCTCTAATAAAGTTCTCATTCCAGTGGCTTTCAATCTGTTCATAGCTCGGAGGCAACAACCGGAGCTACCCGAGGTAATATTTTGGTAAATGGGTGATGAATGGCATTGGAGCGCATTTCAAAACGTTTCCTTTGGGTAGCCCGAGACTCCACTGTAGTAGGCCCACGAACAGACTTAGGAACCCTCTTAACCTCATATTCGCTCCTAATTAATGTGAAGTCAATAGAATCATTATCGGAGCTATTCTCTTCAATTGTAGGCTCCTAAACTTTTTGCTTTCTCCTCACATTGTCTTTGCAACAACCTTTTTTTGAGCCTTTTCCTCACACACATAGAAGTATGTGGAGTGGGATGTGGTATGCCACTAGGCTCTAAGATCACAATTCCCCATTGTCTTTTTTAGGGTGGATGAAAATTTTCTGGAGAAACTCTCTGGGTAACTGGTAACTTTCGTTGGGAAATACCTGCATTGCACAACATCCCAAAACATAGATCGAGTGAAGGATTTGGAAAAAATAATAAAAAAGAAAGCTTAGAACTGAGCCTATCCTGAGACCAGCTTGGTCCGCAAGTCGCCAAACAAGTTTAGCAATCCAGAGCGGGCTCGCTGAAAGGGGTAGGATCATTTGATCATATTACAGGCAAAAAGGCCAAGCTACTTATCAGATCAGCGAGTCCCCAAGGGCATTCAATGAGCTAAAGGGAACTCATAGAAAGTGACAGTAAACATATCAACAATTCTCAAATATAGGGCGAGGTGAGACTTACATGGTGATTCACCAGATAACCTTGGCGAGCTCGACTGAGCTTGCCAAATAGGTAATTCACAGCCCTTCAACTTATTTTTCAAAATTCGATTGCAACAACTAATCAATGATCAATTATGAACAAAATTAGCATAATTTCTAGGTAACCCATAACACCCAATCACCTTGGGCACTCAAATTTCCCCCAGTTTCAACAATTAACAACAAAATGATTAGTTACCCTTAGAATGTCGTCACCCAATCTATCATTGGGAAAATTCAAGTTATCTTGATGAATTCAAGATACTCAGACTTCACCCACCCAACAAATATTCAAGACCCACAGGAAATCTCAAATTTATCTAACCCAACACCCAAAAAAATCAACCTACTACCACCACCAACCACATTCACAAACTTGAATCCACTCCCATGACATGCTTTAACAACAAGTCAAGTTGGGCCATCATTTTTGCCAAGTTCTCATCACGGTCTTGGTTCTTCTCTAGTTGCTCATTAGTTAAACCCACATTGAGAGGAGACACTTGATCTTCCCTTGTATGCCATGCACGATTAATCTTAGTCATCTCATTAGGCAAAACTGAAGCTACCTCAAACGCTTGTCGCATGATACCACCACAAATGAGTTGATCGGCTACCCCCTTGTTCACAGTATCAAGACTCCGATAAAAGTATTACAACAACACTTTATCTGACAACTCGTGATTAGGACATTGTAACACCATTTTTGGAACCTCAACCGTGTCTCATGGATTGTTTCTCCATCAACTCGCTTAGAATTTTGAATGCTATCCCGAAGCATCAACATTCTCGAAGGAGGGAAGAATCTCTCAAAGAACACCTCTGTTAGCTCTTCCCACAAAGTAATTGAGTCCCTTGATAATTCAGCCAACCATTTTATTGCTTCTCCCATTAGAGAGAAAGGAAACAACCTCATCCAAATGGACTCTTGAGTGATATTCTACAAAGTAAATGGACCACATACATCCACAAAGTTGTGAATGTTATCATGGGATCTTTAAGAGCTAGACTCCAAATGTTCCCTTCATTTGGAGTAGTTTGAGCATGGTTCCAGTCACATGAAATATAGCATTACCCACAGTTGGGGGTAACCGATGGCTCCCCCACTCCCTAGTGTGTTAAGATTTACGTCGTTCCAGTTTCCAACATCATCATTCTGCCCATTGTGACTGGAGGCATTTCTCCCAATGATACTTATATTGTCACCTATCAAGAGCACACCAATGTAACAAATGGTAAGAGTGTTCTAGTAAAACTAAATCAGTAAAAAATTCTATGCACCACTCTCCGATAGTGACACCATTTTGATAACACTCATATTACTCGTATAATAATTTAACAAGCATGTGATCTTTAGTAATATAATTACCCAACCTATGAGATCGGGTCAAATACCACAAGGAGTGATATATATAAGAATTCAATTATGAAGACAAATTGTGATCTAATATATTGTTGTGGGATAGTAACAAGTGTTCAACATAAACAAAGTTGGATAACTCCAAATATCAATTTAAGATGATTTAGTGACCAATTTTGACAAATGTAAATTAAACCGAGTGTTTTGCAAGTGGAGTGACAATCTAAGCTTGTGCGGAAGTGGGTATTGATGTCAAATAATAGATTGATATGATTGCTTAATAACATTAGCTGCCTCTGGATAGGCTAGATTAATTTCAAAAACACAACATTGCATTTCTCAATAAAAGCATGCTTATCATAGGAACTCTTTTCAAAGCCTCCCATGTAGAATCTACTCAACAATCCAATGCCTTAACATAAATTTTGTTTTCTCTTTCAAACAAATCAAGCATTTACAAGTGAAACTCCAAATTTCTTTTTCAAGCAAACAAGGAATTAAAATCTAAAATGCAAGCATCAAACTACTCATCCACTTAATGTAACCTTTTTCAAGAAACACATGTAGATCTAAAGTAGAACCAAGTTTGCAACCTTAATTCATCAATTAACACATAACAATTAGTTTGAATCCATGAAAACTAATGTAAAATAGAGCAATATACAAAATTCTACTAAATTAAACAATACACGACTTTAATTACACACTCCTAGAATCAGGATTTTAGCTAATCATACTGGAATTAACAGAAATTATACCAAAAACATTGTCAGCCATATAAATTGATAAATTAAAACTTCAAAATCTTAGAAACCTAGCTCCAAATTCCACCAAAATGAATTACAAACTTGCTTAACACACAAAATCTAAGAATGTTCTGTACTATAATTTCAGAGAGTGTGAGATGAGCTTTATTCTTTTCTCTCAGCTATTTATACTTTCCCTAATCTCAACCAAAATTTCATTTTGTGACCCAGTTGGTGGTATTAGTCATCTCGGTGAGTCGCCGACTCACTTGGAGAGTGACTGACTCACTCGACGAGTCGCAGGCTCACTCTGCGAGTCTCCGGCTCACTCCGTGAGTCACCGACTCACTCAGCGAGTCACCGACTAGTACTTCTTCTCGCCTTTTCTTCCTTCATTCCAGGCTTTAGGTGTTTGAAGTATAGTTGGTGAGCCCGATGGCCCTAACTGTTCATGTTTGGTGAGTCACTAACTATTACCTTTGCTCGCCCTTTTTATCTCTATTGTAGCTTAGTTGTTTTGTAACTTTTAGCGAGTTCTTTTCATCTAGCTGACAAAGTTTGGTGAGTCATTATTTGCTCCTTCTTCTCACCGACCTGCCTTGAGCTTTTCAGTAGAAGACTTTGTCATAATGCGAGGTCTGACACTTTTGTTGAGTCATTACATGCCTTCAGCGAGCATCAACTTCACACTTTATTCGTTTTTCTATGTTTTTGACTTCTTTTTGCATGTATTTGTTCTTGCCTTGTCCTTAAGCAAAATAAAAATTAACCATTGGATGTAAAATGACATCAAGGACACTAATTATTGAACTAAAAACCCCCTGATGAGTTCTAATTCTTAGATTCATCACTATCCATGAACCAATAATGACTACTACCTTCTAATCTCTCTTGCATAGTAAGATCATTTGTTAGTTTTGAGAACCCACTTAAGTTTGAGTTCCAAAAATGAAGATAAGGGTGCAATCCGAGATTTCTTTTAGTTCAGCCCGACAATCTGACTTTCTTAACCTTAGAAGCAGGACCAGATCCCCTTCTAAACTTTCTCTTCTATTTATCATAGTTTGAAAAAAAATTCTCAGTCTTTATCCAGGCTTGACAGTCTTTCTTAAGGTGTCCATTTTGTCTACACTGAATACATAACATATTTTCAGATACAAACACATATTTACTCTAGGGATTGTATGGGGGATCAAACTTTTGACACCCTAGACCTTTGCCAGTGATATATCCACCCGGATCAAGTTCTTTTCTAACTAAACATTTCTTTCTAAATATATAGCCAGATTCAATTCATACTTCTTTAAAGCATTCTTGAAGTTCTAGTTGCAGTCTAGTTTCCTCACTATTTCCCTTTGAAACAGACTCAGGAATTTTCTTTAATTTCTCCTTGAGTGTTGTGTTTACAGCACTTGCTAAAACCAATTTTTCTTCCAGTTCTGAGATTTGAGAAGTTAATGATTCTTTCTCATTTTCTAAGATGTCAAGAGTATCTCTTAAGAAATCAATTATAGTAATGAGCTCACAGTGTTAAGAAATCAATTATAGTAATGAGCTCACAGTGTGAGTCAATCAAGATATTAACTTACCTTTTAGTTTCTTGAGAGAATAATAATAAAGATTTTGCTTAATGTCAAGAAGTGTTACCTCTTCATCCTCGTAATTTTGACTTTTCCATGAGAACAAAGAGTGAATTGAAGGCATATTCGTCATCCTCCATAGCTACCATTGAAGAATCTTCTAGGTGCTTTGGTTCATCTAATTCACTTGATGAGTCTCCCCAAGCAGCAAGAGCCTTTTTGACAATATAATGAAAAACAACTCTTCTTTTGGACTTGTTTGTGACCATCTCTCTGTGTATCCTTGTCACCAGAAATTTTGATGTAGTCCTTCTACTCAATTTTTTTCATTGGATAGTATCTGATGAAGTGAGACAATGAGACAAGAAACAATTTACTGCACACTCAAATCTCAAGACAATGAGACACGAACAATTTACCATCCTTTATAACATAGGAGTAGATATGCAATCTAAGAGCACAAAACACTAGACTCAATAATGTAATTAAAGACATTGTAACACTCGATCAGGTCCCTTGTTGAATATGAGTAACGTTCTTCCTTCAAAATAGATTTTGCTATTGTGTGTAAAATCTTGATGCAACAATTAGGTTTTTATCTTGTCAACATGTTCTTTTTATTAGAGATACAAAAACCTAGGAGCATGCCATTGGTCGAGGATTACTGGCGCCTCTGCTGCAGTGCCCATCAATCACTGTTGAAACTGGACCTCTATAACTGCACACAATCTACCTATCCTATACGTCGAAAACTTTGAGGACCAGATCCCTTTGCACTATAGTTTGTTACATTATCAAAACTCAAAATACAAACAAAAGGAATATCTAGTTTGTTCATAATGCATATATTGCTAAACTAAAATCAGTTTGTTCATAAAGCATGTTGCAAGATTGACATTTAATTTTCACATGTGACGTACGTGGAAAAACTTCTCATGATGTACATGGCAAAGGAATATCATTGCTAAACTAAAATAAGTAAATTTCTTAAAGGATTAAGAGGACTACAACTTATTGGTGCCTGTGTTTCAATTTTGACTTAGCTGCATTTCTTACTGAATACTAGTACTAGATACCTAAACAAATAGGAACAAATGAAATCAAGAACTATTATATGAATTATTGAACTCTAAGAATATGCATTCACAATTAGCTTTACAAGAAATAATAAATGCAAATCATCAACTAATATATATATACCTATGGTTGTGCTTTGCTAATTTTGATAAATATACAAAAGAAACTATTTACATGTCAATGATATCATCATATACAATTACTGAAAAATGACAACTCCCCAAAATACAAGAGATCAGAGTAATATTTGGAACAAGTGAATAGGTAAATATCAGTAGACAGTTTTTTCTTTTCTTTGATCACTAAAAGGTAGATTAATGCAAATTAATTATTTGCATTATATTCATGTAAAATTTTAATTGTTTATGTTTAAATAGTACTTAATAATATTATTCCTAAAAGTAGCCTAACAAAAAGAGTTCCTACTTTGTCGGCTTCTAATTACTCAAAACAAACATCGGTAGAACTGTCTAGTGCACAAAAGAGTTAGCATGTTCCCCATTCATGTATGCTTAGTTATTTTCATGTAAGCTAAGGCTCTCTATGTTAATAAACCTCACGGTATTGCTGTTTTCTTATACATTAAACAGAACCACTTTAACCTTTTCCAGGATATTGAGTCGATGGAAAATGCATTATGCCAAGCATTATCACTAAACACATCATCAAAATCTATTCATGAATCGGACGTTTCAAGAATCATCAAAGAATTCGTTCGTAATCCAGTGTTGAAGGAAGGAAGTATTTTCAAAAGGTAATAATCTTTTCTTTTTCTTTGTATTCAAATATTTCTAGCTTTATACATGACTTGTGAGATTAGCTCACAAACGAAATGACTATGGTTGACTACAAAATATTAGAAAATTTTGTCTCATTTTTAAAAAGAGTGAAGTGCATTAATACAACTTTGTGTAATATTTCCTTTATCTACCTAAAAATATTTTTTTGTTTGTGGTATGACATTGTCATTTATCAATCATCAATGTAATAGACTTGATGTTATCAATGGTTGCTTTGGCAAGGACACAGTTGAAGAAATATTATTTACACTTGTAAGTTAATCATCAACTCTTTCTCTTATCTCCTTTTAATTATGTTAGTAAAACTCATTGACCAAGAGGTGATTTACAAGAATGACTTTTCAACTTTTGACTTTGTTTGTTTCATCAAAAAACGTCAAGTTTAATATGTTTTGACTTTGAACATTGAAGGTTCGTCCATAGAGCAAGAAGGGATATTAAAAAAAATAGGAAAAAAGGGAAAATGGTCAAATTTTCCTCTTTACCACGTGAAATCAAATTTGTTTGCAAACAGGAAAAGGGGGAAAACATCAAATTTACCCCCTCAACTAGGCCAATTATTTTGATTTTATCCTCTGTTATACAAATTAAAATATCTTTGTCATTATCTAAATAGTTCAAATATACCCCCTCATTTGTTAAGGCTGTCTGACATGGACACTAATAATTTGTTGAGGAGTATATTTGAACCATTTAGACGACATTTGTGTACATATAATATAATAGAGGATAAAATTGAACAATTTTGCATAATAAAGGTATACATTTTACCCTTTTACCAATATAGCATACAAATTATCCTGTATTTACTGCTAATTAACTAGAATATATATATTATGTTTGATAGGAAAAGGAAAACACTGCAATGAATGATAAGTGGATCACCAATGCAATCAAGTCTATGAAGTTGGCATCACCAACAAGCCTTAAGATTACTCTCAGATCTGTAATAACTGCTCACTATTAGTTGGTTTTCCTAAAGAAAAAGTTTAATCAAGTCTATTATTGTTTTTAAGATAAAATTTAATTTCTTGAATGTACGTGAAAAAATTTATCTTGTTTTACAGATTAGAGAAGGACGCAAGCAAACACTTAGACAATGTTTGATTCGTGAATTTAACATCAGTAGTCACATTGTACTAAGATCATTCAATTACAACGATTTCTATGAGGTACGTAGGGTTATGTCTTTTAAGTTACACTGTCATGTAAATTATGATTTTAATTTACACTTTCTATTAATTAAGTAATACAAATGTTGGTTGAACTTGTAGGGTGGTAAAGCAATCTTTTTTACAAAGGACAAAAAGTTTAAGGTATCACGAATCTTCGAATTTAATTATACAGATATGTCTATACATTTTCTTTTATTTAACAACAAATTAAAATATTCAAGTGATAGAAAAAGATTATCAAATTTTAGATTAAATAAAAAAGAAAAAACCAATGGTTATAATGAATGTGTTTATTGTGTACATGTACAGTGGGAACCATCAAAGTTGGAGCAAGTACACGATGCAATAGTAATGCAGTTTTCTGAAGTGGTCCATGACGATCGTTGGGGTTACTTGGAACTTCCAGAAAGAGAACAATTGAAAAGGTCTAAACTTTGAATTTATAACATAAAATTATGAGATAAGGTCTAAACTCTGAATTTAATTTGGGGCTACTGCAACTCATACACTATTAAACCCTTTTAATGATCCTCTTTGAAAGCATATCATGTCATGAAACTACTATAATGTATGCATTTGTATTGTAAAAATATTCAATCTCATATTGTCTAGTATATCGTTGTTACTTGTTATGCAATGATGTTTCTAGAATTTCATTTTTTTTTAAATTCATCTTTGTTGTCTCTTTTATTTATTCATTTTACATATGGTTGTTGTTCGCAACAAATTTCTGTAAGCGCTGAAAATTAACTACAAGCAAAATAAATAAAAGAAAATGTGATTTTTATTGATGAATTTGTGAGTACAATTCTGTTGTTCTCTTGATTCTTCTCTCCTAAGCTTCTCTGTGATTCGAGGGCCTTCAATAGCGTATTTCTCGAATGTAGGATGATGTAGACCTCCTTGAGATGTATTTGATCTCCGAGAACGTCGGAAAGCACTTTGTCGTTGCAAGTTGATCTCCGGGAAGAACTCCGTTGACCACTCCTTTGAAGAGCTATATGTAGCTGGTGTTGTAGCTTTCTCCAATTGTAGAATGCTTGTTGAAGAGTTTTCTTAATTTCCTTAGAATGTCATGTACATCCCCTATTTATTGTCACGACCTAGGGGTACCCCTTAGATGTAACATGACGTATGGAACCTCGAAGGACCCCATACAAGCCACTTAGCTTTCATCACATAATAAATAGAACAATAAGAGTAAAACAATTGTCCAAGTCCAATAGGTTTTTATAAAAGAAAAGCGGAAGCGTAAACACTTGTCTCAATATAGCCATCTAGTACAATAGAATGAAATTAGGCATAGCCCATACATCATGTCCAAAAGTAAAATACATGAACGAAAGTGAAACAATAAACATCTGACTCGAAGCATGAGGACTCACCAAAGCTCGGGAAACCTTGAACTCAAACACTAGCCACGAAACTGAGAAACCTGATTGTCGGACCCTACATTTGGGGAAATGTAGGCAAGAGTATGTGTTACTACAAAATAATGTACCAAGTATGATAGGTATGCATAAAACATTTAAATCATGCTAAAAAGGAACATTTCATTTCATGACATGTAATTGACCAAGCTAAAACATGATATAAAAGAGTTAGAAAACATAAGTCATAAAACCATGGTCAATGCAAGCTAATCATCTTTAAAGCCTTTGAACACTCATGAGATACTTCTTGAAGTAACCTTAGTTCATTATTAATGTGGGGAATTAGCCTTAACCGACATAGAGACCATGTGAGCTATAACATGATCCCAGTGTCTCCCACACCAAAAAGGGTTGTCTTACTTTCCAAGGTAAGGACCATAAATTTGAGCTACAGTGGATCCACTAGATATTTTCTATCTAGACAATTGTCCTATGGGAGCACATAGGTAAGGGATAAGGAGATTGCTACTAGAAGCCCGATCTCTACTAACGGGGGAGAACCCTTCTCAATATCCTCTCGGTGCTAAGCACAAATCTCACAGAATAGTCATTTCTTACTTGTTCTTATTATCCATGAAAAGACACGTCATCTTGCCAATCCAAGCTAAGTCATCATCCATGGAAAGGTATCTTTCAATAACCAATCCAAGTTAGGTTCATTAGGATAGCTCTTAATCTTTGATTCAATTAGGTGAGAAAACCTTTCAACCTTTGAATCCTTTATTATGTGAGAAAACCTTTCACATCTTTCTTTGTGTTTTTATGAGAATGTCCTTTCAATAACACAACAACAACATCATTGATACTTTATTCTCAAAGAATCCTTATAACATTTGCATAAATTTCATAAGAACATGCATAAATCCATAATTTACCTTTCACGGTCAAAACCCACTTTCAATCATCAATACTTAGAAAACAAGGATTAGATATGGATTTGATCATAAATTTAGGTAAAGCTAGCAATATATGCTTAATTTCATAATACTCTTCCGTTATAATCAAAATCCCACATATATCATATGACTCATAACATGAAAACATGGGGATTACATGGGTTCATAGGGGAAATCATCATAAAATCATAGTACTTCATCAATTCATGCATAAGAGATCATAATTCAATCATTTAAATCAATAATGAAAAGAACCCATGATAATTGAAGAAAACCCTAACTCAATTGGGGAATTCTAACTTTGAAATAGAGGAATTTGGGAACTCCATGAATGGAAGGAATCAATGGATAAAAATTATCATACCTCAAAGCCAAAAGCTTATCTTCAATGGTGAAAATGGAGGCTTGCCTTGAAACCCTAGGTTGAACCCTTTTTCTTCTTCAAGTTTCTAGAGAGAGAAATATTTTGGAGAGGAGAATTGATCTTCTTTTGTGATTTTGGAAGGATGACTTGAATGGGTTTATTTGGGGGTTGAAACTACTTATATAGGGGTCTTAGTAAAGGATAAAATGATGTAGTATAGGAGTTAATTAATTAGTAAAAGATCCAACTACCCCTGAACTTAACTGCCGACTCACCACCTACAGACCCTAGTCGACGGACCATGGACTGACCTATGGTCCTTAGCTTCCTGTTGGACCGTCGATGGTGGTCAGAAAGGGTTCTTGGGCATCGAACCACGCCCCCCCAACCACAGACCGTGGTCTGACCAATGGTCTGTTGTTCAGGCCGTGGTCCTGAGCCTTTGAGGAACTTGAGGGTGACCAGTCCACGGACCCCACACATGGTCCGTGGTCCCTTCCACGGGCCTTGGTTGGCCCCTCGTGGCTGGCACCTGGAATTCCTGAAAAAGGCTATGTTGCCTTCTTTCGGATCCGGGGTTTTACAATATCTCCCCCTTGGGATCATTCATCCTCGAATGAGATTCAAGTTGATATGAAAAGAGTAGGAGAGGAACTAACAACCCAACCTACAATGCAATGCATACAACTAAGGAGAAACTATCGACTCCAATCTAAGACATTACCAAAACATCATAAGAGGGGTGAAACTAAGTCTAATAGCCCAATATGCATGAAATGCACAAATCTGAGGAGAAAACATTAACTCCAAGATAACATCATGCTCACAACATCATATTAAGTAGTCTACATGCAATTCATACTCATGTGCACATAAACATGTAGAAATCAATCAAATTAACTCATTTTCTCAAAACTTGAACTTTTACAAATCATGTTTAATAAGGAAATCATGGAAGCATATAAAAACACATGACTTCAAAACAAGGAAAAAACCATGAGGAACTCATTACCTCAAGCTATAGTAGGATTAGAAGGAAATAGATGAGGATATCGGGACATCATATCGGCATCGGCCTCCCAAGTAGCACCCTCAACTAACTGATTCCTCCACAACACTTTCACGGAAGCTATTTCTTTATTTCTCAACCTCTTGACTTACCGGTCCAAAATCTCAACCTGAACTTCCTCATAAGAAGGATTCACCTTAACTCCCAACCCTTCTAAGGAAATTATGGATGTCGGATCACCAACACATTTCTTTAACATAGAGACATGGAAAATTGGATGCACCGATGCCAGCTCATTTGGCAATTCTAGCTCATAAGCAACCTTACCAACACGTCTCAAAATCTGATATGGGCCTACATATCAGGGATTAAGCTTCCCTTTCTTGCCAAACCTCATTACACCCTTCTTGTGTGCGATTTTCAAGTAATACCAATCATGAACATCAAACTCAAGATCCCTTCTTCTCACATCGGCTTATGACTTTTGCCGACTTTGAGGCATTTTCAACCTTTCTCTTATAAGTGAAACTTTCTCTATGGCCTCATGTACCAACTCGGGACCTATTAGGGTGACTTCACCCACCTCAAACCATCTTATAGGAGATCTACACCTCCTACGATATAAGGCCTCAAATGGAGCCATATGAATACTCGAGTGATAGCTATTGTTATAAGAAAACTCAATCAATGGCAAATGGTCACCCCAATTACCCTTAAAATCGATCACACAAGCCCTTAACATATTTTCCAAAGCTTGGATAGTACTCTTTGCTTGCCTATCGATTTGGGAATGAAAGTCAGTCCTCAGTCATGTCTCATGTAGAGGTTCACCTCTTATGCGCTTGAAATATTGGATCTGGGTTCGAAGTTCAAAAAATTTCGAGGGTAGAAAGAATCTCTCCATGAAGGCATCATTTAGCTCCTCCCACGAAGTGATAGAATCATTTGACAATTTTGCCAACCATTTAGTAGCCTCTCCCGTTAAAGAGAATGGGAATAACCTCAACCTTACGAACTCTTGAGATATATTCCTGAACACAAATGGTCCACATACATCTATAAAATTACTTAGGTGTTCATGGGGATCCTCATGAGCTAGTCCCCCAAAATTTCCTTTCAGTTGGAGCAATTGTAGCATTGTTCTAGTAATGTGAAACACAACCCACCCGACTGTGGTGTGGTTTGAACAATAATCATATGCATATCGTTAAAATCACCAATATTGTCGTTTTCACCATAGTGACAATCGTCGTCACTACCATGGTTACTCATTGTATAAGGTACTGCAAATTAGCCAAAAACAACACAAAACAACAATCTACTACAACTAAATAATATTAAAATATAATTTCACAATTAGAATTCTCAACCACCATTTCCTGGCAGCGGTGCCATTTTTTGTCACGCTCAAGTGTCCTCCTTAAAACTAGTAAAAAGGGACAACAATCGTAGTCAATAAAAACCTAACAAATAGTCGGTGTCGAATCTTAGAGAGAATGGTATATAGTAGAGAATTCCGATCAAGAAATTAGGATTGTAAAATTGCTCATTTGTAATAGTAAGAACAATTGGGTGGATGATTCCACCAATTTAATAAAAATATTTGGTTATCAGTTATCACAATTAAACTAAAATTTCAAAGAATTCGAGAGTTAACAAGCACTGTAGAGGTGCGGTGATTGGATATCGATGTCACATAGGGGTAAATGTGTTGCTCTATAGTGATAAACATTCATGAATAGTCTAGGTCATCTTCAGTGACTCTAATCATCTTTCGATCTCAAAGCATTTGTATAGAATATCTTTTCGATCTTATCAAAATGCCCAACTAAACAACCCAATACCTTACTCTATTCTCTCTTTTGATGCACAAATAGGGAAAATAGATCCAACTCGTAACCTAATTTCAAACAAGTTACAGATATCAAACCAAAATTGCTAGTATTGGACTAATTACCCGCTCCAATCAATCTCTTTCGAGCATCGGCCAAAGATCGGAAGTAGGAAATAAGTTTGCCTTTAATCCATAAATTGACCCCATGCTAATGAGACTAAATTCATGTATGAACAACAGAAAAATAGAGCATAACACAATACCCACTACATTAATTCAAAACACGACCCCTAATTGCACCCCTAGATCTTGGGGTTTTAGCCACCCATCACAAAAACGAAAGAAAATATACCTTTCATGTAAGCAACCATGTGTAATATGATATTAAGCAATTACAAGTAAACCCATTTTTTATTCAACTTTGATTTATCGAATTCAAGAGCAAAGTTGAAAAACCCCTAAAGCTAAAAAGTGTTGTTCACAAAGATCAAGTGTTCTCTCTAAAAACTTAATTTCAGAATTAATTTTCAGGGCGTCCGATTTCTCTCTCCTTTGGGATATTTATCATTTCCCAAAATTTGGCCCAACAACTAATGCACACCTCATTCGGTGACATTAGTCACGCTTGCTGAGCAAGTTTGGTGAATTGCTTCTCGCTCTTCAGCTCGCATTTTCATGCTCTAGGCTTCAGGTGTTTAAACTTCAGTCTGCGAAATCGTCTGAGTCAGTCTTTCACATTCAACAAATCGTCGATTACCACCTTCGTTTGTCTTTCGAGCATTTAATTTTTATTCTTACACTGTCATTTTCAGTGATTATCAACAAGGTCACATTTCTCATTCAGTGCATCCCCTTATTTAGCAGAGTTCACCGACCTAGTTTGATAGACACAAGTGTTATGCGCTGTTATTTTGGGTGAGGTCTTGCTCACTAGGTGATCCACCTTTCTTTTTAGGTGATCAACAATGTATAGTTTGCACTTCTTTTTATATTTTTGGCCATTCTTTCAAATATCAATCATTGTCTTGTCCATTTCGGTTTCATAGCAGCAAATCATCAATATTTTATCAAATAGGAAAAAATTGGGCATTGAGGATACTAATCATTGAGCTAAAATGACCTCAAATGAGTGAAAATCTATCACTCATCAATCAATCAGGTATATCTCAGTCCCCTACTATAACTTTCACTTCTACTCTAGAGCTGCTACTGCACTTGCCCGTACTCCTGTCTCCCGTCCCCCCTTGACCCAAGCTATGATCTACCAAATGAGTAGTCTTGCCCAGTCTGCGAATATGAGGGTTGAGAAGGAGATGCCCTCGTTAATTGATATGGTTTTTGAGAGGGTTATATCCCCACTGAGAGATAGGTTGACTTAATGTAAGGCTACTATTAAGTCACATGGTATGAGGTTGGACAACCTCACTACTATATTAAAGGCCCGAGAGAAGGCCGAGGGTAGTTTGGATGTGATTTCTACTATGCAGGCTGAGTTGGGTAAATTGAGGGCCGTTGTAAACCATCTGAGGTCTACGGACATTTCCATGCTTTGGGGAGACTTTTCCCTACGTGATGTGCCTATTTTAATGCCATCTACTATTACCAGCAGTGATCCATCACAGAGTGTACAACTGAGTGAGGAAGCTGAGAGAGTTGTTGATGCAGATGTTGATGATGTTGATGTGGAGGATGAGAGGGTCAACGATGATTTGGCCTAAGAGACTGATGAGGAAGAGTTGAGTAGAGAGGAGGATTAGAAAATGATTACTTTGACATTGACTAAGTTGCAGGACACATAGGAGATGATAGTCCATGCTACATTGGAGAGATCCCTTCAGGAGACCTCTGCAGTGGCACCAGTAGAGTCTCTTTGGATTCCACCATTCCTCCCACTATTGTGCCAAAAACTAATGCCCAGATGATTCCACTCCTCTAGAGACTCCTCATTTGAGCACTCCACATGCATAGCCTGTGAGGGGGGCCTTTTAACCTTTCCTCTCATACTCTTTTATTTTATTTTCGCATTGAGGACACTATTCTTTACATTTAAGTGGGGTGAGGGCACTTGTGCCAATATTCCCCTTTTTATTGTATTTTGGTATTTTATTACTTTCAGCTTTTGGATGATTGTAGTATTTTGTTGTTGTTTTTATTATAGTGTTTCATTTGGTTTTCATCTCTCTTTGCATTTTTCTCTCAAAAATTTTCTCTTGCCCCATGAGTTTTAAAAATCGTGAAATGCTTGAGTTTTTATTGATAATAATTCAAGGATCGATTGTGTTCAATATCAATGTCTTGAATAGTACTCATGATAATCATGGTGTAAAGTGTTTCAGTTACAAGAAATAAATCAATGTGATTGAACTTTTAAGTGTACTTTGTTAATCCTTTGTTGACTAGATGCATTTTGATGTGAGCCTTGCTATGAACATCACATATAAGTTTTTGATGTTTTAGGGTTGTGCTAAATTAGTGTATTTGAAGTGTTATATGTGATGAGGTTTTACTTGAAAGCATGTGTGCTGAATCCTAGAATATGTCTTGTTATTCTAATTGTCTAAGCCTTGGTAAGTGTAAGGCATGATCTTGATCAAAAATTCTGAGAGGGAACCCAAGCTTCAATATCCTTTGTTACTAACTTGTGAGGGTGTGCATCTATTTTGGCACCATTTGAGCCTAAATCATTTGTTGACAACCATATTGAAATCCCTTGAGCCAAATTGTCCTTACCTTCTCACCTAAAATCCTTTTTGAAGCATTGGTTTGTTTGAATAACCAACTTAGGCCAAAAGCCTAAGTTGGGGGTGTGGAAAGGAAGGAGGAATAAAAGTCAAGTAAAAGATGAGACTCAACTTTGAAGTTTATTACAAAAAGAAGGAATCCCTCCTTTTATATATATATATATATATATAAGGAAATTCCAAATAAAGTGATTGACAAATCAAAGTATCAAAGTTTGAGTTCTCAAATGAAAAGAAATAAAAAGAACTTGAGAAGAGGTGAAACTGATTGCAACAATGTTTTGAAAAGGTGAAGTCACTAAGCCAGATTGACGATACCTTAACCCTCATCCCCATTACAAACCTAAAAGACCTTGAGATCTTGCATGAACTAGGTTGTGTGATGATTGGAAAATATAGGCAAACCTATGGGATGAATATTGCATGTATTTCTCTTTTGAGAGAGTGAGAGTTGCATTGATTCCTTACTTTTTTATTTATTTTCTTTGTGAGAGCATGAAATTGTTCTTTATGTCAGGGCACTTGAATACGTTTGTTATAATATGGTCTCGTATTAGAAAAGAAGCAATTGTGAGCTTGAGCTTGTGTTGAGACTGGCTAGTCATCATTTGAAGCTTCTCTATCATGATTGAGTGTAGCATGTTGTTGAGAGTAGTCTTGTAATGGAACTTGCATGTTAGCTCTCATTGAGAATTGTCATAGACACCCTTGTTGAGCTGATTGTGTTCTTAATTTACTTGAGGACAAGCAAAAGTTTAAGTTGGGGTGTTGATGAGTGGTAGATTTATACTTAATTGAGACCTATTTAGCTCAACAATTAGTGTCCTCAATGTCTAATTATGTCATATTCTAATAATATTTTGATTATTTGTAGCTATGATGGCTAAATGACAAGGAAAAGATGAATGTTTGAAAGAATGACCAAAAATATGAAAAGAAGTGTAAACTCCACGTTGTTGATCGCCTAGCAAGAAGGGCAGATCGCCCAATGGGTATGACCTCACTCAAAGAGAGAATGCACAACACTTGAATTAATTGAGGCATGTCGACGAACCAGAAGGGGAATGGTGATTCGCCGAATGAGAAAGGCAAACATGTTTACCCTCATCAAAAGGAACAGTACATGAAGAAATATTGAAGGCTTGAAAGGTTAACAAAGGTGGTACTTGGTGATACATCGAATGTGAAAGACAGACTCAAATGAGCTCACCGATTGAGGTTTAAACACCTAAAGCCTAGAGCAACAGAAAGGCGCGCTGGAGAGTTGTTGGCGATTTGCCTAGTATGATTGGCGATCCCGACTAACGTCGCCCAATGGGTCACGTATTGATTTTTGGGTCAAATTTTGGGAAAATTATAAATAACCCAAAAGAGAGAGAAAATGGAGAGTTTAGAACTTCTAAGTCCTAAAAAATAGTTAGAGAATTCTGATTCTTATCTTAGAGAGAAAAAGACTTGCTTTGTGAAGAACACTTTTAGTCTTTGGGGTTTTTCAACTTTTGCTCTTAAAAGTGACAATTTGAAGTTGAAATTCAAAGTGGGTATTGCTTGTAATTTCTAATTTCATGTTACCCATGGCTTCTTTCATGGAAGGGTTGGGGGTTTTGTTGTGGAAGACAGAAGGATATGTGACACAACTTTCTTTTACGATTTAAAATATTGAGAAACTGATATAAATGTGTCAAGTCAATCGATCCAAGCCAACCCGACTAAAGTCGAATTTTTTTAAATCAGGTATCGATTCTAGATCCGTTTTGGGGGTAAGAGTTGGTTGTCTAGCCTGGCCCATGACCCGCCAAAGTTTGGGGGCTGGATTGTTTGACAGAGTCGGTCCGGTTCATGGGTCGAACTGACAATATTATTTTTTAAAACATTGTGTCATTCTCCAACTTATTATAAATTTGTAAGTTGACAATTGAGTTTTAATTATTAATTGTCTTGTTATTGAAAACTACAATCCAAATTTCATTTTTCATCCAATTCTTTCTCCATCTATCTATATTTCTACTTAGTTCTTGCCTATTATTCTATTTTCAACTTTGAATTTTCAATTTCTAACTTTCATCTTTCATGGGCTTAAATGAATTAAAATATTTAAAAGACGTGTAGTGTAGTGTCATTAATTTGAAATACGAAACTTGAAATTTGAATTTTGAATTTTAATATTTGAAACTTAAAACTTGAAATTTGAAAGTTAAAAGTTAAAATTGTCTTCTAAATATTGAACTTCCTCATTGTATAACGCCTCAAACTTGGCATCATTCGGGCACTATCCACTGTTGGTTTCAACCGAATTTACTGACTTGAGTCCACCTCCCATGACATATTTAGAAAACAAATCGAGTTCGGTCATCATTTCGTCCATGCTTTCATCTTGTTCATTTTCCTTCTCAATGTGCTTTTTACTCAAACTCAATTGTAGAGTAGAGACTTGGTCTTCTATAGTATGCCATTGAAATGACCCAAAGTTCTTAAAAATGTGCTTCGGAAGTTACCGGAAACTTGTTTAGCTATATAAAAAAATTCCGTTTCGTTTTTCGAAAATCCGACTTCATATTCTTGTTTAGGGGGTCAAATTGAGTGGGAAATGGGTCTAACCCAAATTTTAGAGCAACCGTATCAAAATCCGAAATTTCCAAGTGAAGCCTTTTTCGAGGGTCTA